>JAZGTK010000320.1:28252-89758 GCA_036877625.1 Ambastaia sidthimunki
ACACACACACACACACACACACACACACACACACACACACACACACACACACACACACACACACACACACACACACACACACACACACACACACAGGTCAGCTGATCAGCTTGTCTCTGAGTCTGCTCCATCTGTGCACCTGTCCCTGTATTTCTCTGCCTGCTGTCTCTCCTTTACGGGCGGGTACTTGTTTGTGTTGCCAAGGGAAGATTCCCCTGCAGAGCTCCGCTGCCTCTGATTGGCTAACCTCATTCTGTACAGCCCCTCCCCCTTCAACCGCCTTCCCCCCTCCTGCATGATCTCCTTGTCTTTTCCTGTCTGTACATTATGTCATCGGTTTTACCTCTTGACCTTCAACTGTCTTTCTTCCCTCATCTCAATAACTCCTTTTGATTCTGTTGTTTCTCAACTCTCGTTTATTGGTTTTATACCATCTTACATCTTGCTGTCGTGGTTCTGTCCTCTTTACTGCATTTTCCTTGTCTAATCCTGTAACACTCTCATTCTTCAACTGACTCATTTCTGTCCTCGATTTCCCTCCATCCCAAATCTTCATTTCAAACTCCCACCTCCAATGCACCAAGGAAGAAACCAAATGCTGATGACTGGGGGAGGGGCTAAATTACCTGCCATTATAAAGTATCTGCCATTGGAAACCACATACTGGTCAAGTTATGAATCTGAATATTGGTGAAGGAACATGTGTATGCCAAGTTATGGCCATCTCAATGTACACATACACTCGCTCTTTATCTCTTGAGTGTGTGGCAGAAAGCTAAAGTGTACGCTGATGTCCACACGGCCAGAATGTAAAGTCATCTCCCATTTGTAGCACGGAAAGCATAAAAGGCTACAACCCCCCGGTCATCCCTCGAGAACATGCTAAAGCCTTCGCTTCACTGCAGCCTGCCTGCTTGCACACACGCCAGCATCCAGATACACTCATCTGACAGATTATTGGCCCCTCTGAAAACTCTGCCCCGCCTCCCTACATCCCTGGTCCTCCTTTAAAGGCTGCGTGACTGCCATTATCAGGCCAGTTTGACTGTAACTCATACATGAGGCTAATGGAGTCATTTCAGCAGCTGATATGGGCTGATAGCCCGCGGCTCTGCCCACAGTAAAAGCAGATCTAAGAGAATAAGCTGGAGTACATTTACTCGGTATCGAGAGGGTTTAGCTGGTGTCCAGCACAAATATCTTTCTCATCTCTTAGAGAGAGAGAGAGGTTAGGAGTTCACACTTATTTGATTGTGAAACAGCCCAGCTGTTTGTTCAGCTTAATATGGCACTTAAAATGCTTATATTAATAATATTAACACACTTATTTGCATTAATGACATTGGCAGTTGTGGGCATGTCCAAGACTGGGCCAAGAAAATTGAGAAAAGTTAGCTTTATGCAAATGAGGAGTGATGCAACGTGGCGACCACCAATAGGAGTGAAGACTGTGCAAGTGACCCGCCTTTCGTGAGATTCTAAAGTCTAGACAATATGATAAATTAATGTTTTTGTGTCTGATTTTTGTTCGATATAATTTCTCTCTACCCACATGCCAGAATATAATAAAAAATTATCAGTGGAAAACTGTGTCGGAATTTGTCAGCATTCTGAGTGAGTATTAATAATCATTCATCTTGCTCAGGATATATTACGCACTGCTGAAATTTATACACAGACGTTTTCCCCTGCAGAACGATCATTTTCAACTGCGAGCAAACTGATACCCTGTCAAAATAGAATCATATCTTATTTTTATCAACATGTAATTTGCAAACAGATTTTCAAAAGCTATGGCCAGCTGTGCAGCCCACCAATACTGTTAGAATATACAGTGACAGGAATGAGCCATCAGGAACGAGCGACCAATAGTAAATGACCTGGTGACCTCCAGCGATAAAATCACTGTGAATGTGAACAGGGCTTAGAAAGAGCAGCTTCTGTGGTTTCTAGATGAATTCTCATTAAAAGCGTTCCCAGAGTTTTCATCTGGGCTGTATTGGTGGGACAGCAGTGTCCTGCTGGTCTCCATGAACAGGGATTGTTTAGGGTCAATAGAGTTTAGATTACAGATGGATTTTGCAGGTCTTAAGGGAATCAGTGGAATCTGGCTGACGTGGATTACACTGAGGGAAGTGGGCGGGGTCATGGCCCTATAGTCTTAGTTAGAGGAAAAAAAGGTGATTACAGGCAATGAATAAGCTAGCAGGAATCAAAGAAGTTGTTACACACAACATAAATCAATGTTCGCAAAGCATTATGGGAACAGTTCACTAAAATGACCAATGTAAAGGAACTATTTATATTACCTCATATCTTTATGCTGGTATTTACCATGAAAAACAAAAGATGAAATCATAAAAAAATATTCACAATTTAACTACTTTGTTTATTTTGTCCCTTTTGCAATTTAACAAACAGGGACACTAGGAACAATTATTTGGAAAAGACCAGGATAAAGATTCTTTAAAAATTTTACTTTTGTGTTCCACAAAAGTTAATGCATGCAGGCGGATGATGTCAGAATCTGCATTTTTGAGTAAACTCTCTCTTTTAATGTCTGCAATGTACCGTATTTCCATGAGAAACAGGATATATAGAGGAAATAATATAGGGTGGGACTTGACTGTATGCAGTTATTTGATAGGTTTGCTGCTTCTTAAAGGGACAAACCTTAAGTCTCAACCCCTCTCTCAATCTCAACCTCTCTCAATCTCCACAGGATCTTCATCTTTAAACACCCACACTTCATCTTCCTTTCATTCTTCTCCTTCCTCTCTCTCCCTTTCTTCCTCTTGTCTCTCTCCTGATTGGGATCTGCAGTCAAGCAGATTAACAAGCTCTGGCAGAGGAAGCAGGCAGCCCCCATACAATCACACACACACACACACACACACACACACACACACACACACACACGGCACGTGCAACACGGGGGGAGAGGTACAGCGAAAGAGAGGAAGAGAGGCTGTGTGCGTACATATGCGTCTGTTCAGTCATGCATTAGCGTGAAAGCATGCCTGCCTGAATATGTGTGTGCGTACAGAAAGCGTGAGTGTTTTTCTCTGGGTGCACGGCAGTTTATAATTTACACACTGTAAATTTCTCACTTTTTTGTTTTCTTCTTGTTTGTCTCTCTCTGATTCTGAGACCTAGTAAGCTGCCTCGCTGCCTATATTGGGAGCATCCTAACAATCATGAAACCTCAGAAGTGAATGATTTGGAAGGCTTTACATAGGCAGCTACTCTATACGACACGCACAGGAAACTCAGCTGTTAATTGATTTCAATAGAGACGCGATACTCCGTGTCATTCTGATTAGCATTATAATTCATAACGCAAATACTGGGTAAAATAAGCAACGATTAATTTAAACCAGTATTTTTAAATGAACATTTCATGAGGCGTTGCTTTACTTTTCACAGAGGTTTTTGCAATGCATTCTGGGATTGCCTTCTCTACAAAATGTAATCATGCCTTAGACGCTGGCTAAAATTTCTTAGGAGGCAGCATAATTAAGTTGTCTAGCTTTAGGAAAAGACTTTGTGTCTGGGAGAGAAACGCTGCACGTGTAGGCAGCACACCAGACTTGGAATTGAGCATTTGTCCCTGTTGGTGAAACGCAGAAAGTCGCAGATGTAAAATCCCTGCACCTGTATCTCATGACCTACGCTGAGGGGTGGAGGAGAGAAAATAGGTTTTTCATTGGGTCTAAAGTACAGGAAGTCAATTAAGAATGTTACTGCCTTCAAAGACTTGATCTCTTATCCAGCCAAACACTGGGAACCAAGCAGCAGGTCTGCCTCTGTTGTCACATTGCCTCTCAATATTACATGAGACAGCCTTCAGCCTTTATACACACACACACACTCAAATCAACCCAGTCAGGCTTGAGCTGATGTGTCCCACAGCAGCCCAACACCCTCACCACCCCGTACATACACAAGCGCGCGTGCACGCACACACACACACACACACACACACACACACACACTCTTAAGAGATTTCTGCAGCTGCCCACAACAGGAAACATGCACATACACCACTGGGGGCTTCTGCAAAATACACACATACACTTCAGTTTGTCACTATCACATATTCTTTTGACACCACACTAGAATTCACCCCCTGATGACATTTTAAACTGCGTGGAAATTACCATTTAACCTAAACAAACACTCTTTCATGAAGAGTGACACTTTTTTGAAGTGTATTTTTATTGCCAATTTGGCAAACATGTTTTCTTATTTTTAGCATAACTTTACTAACTTTTATGTGCTTAAAACAAGCACATAAACAAGCACATATGTAAAAAAAACTGCCAATAGCGTAATAAAAAATTCAACCCACATACTCTGTAAACAGGTTTTAATATGATACACAATTATCCTTCAAGTAGTTAATCATGCTCACAATTAAAGACAGCATTGTGCTTGTTTAGCACATTCTAACAATTAAAGCTTTAATTTAAACATCTTTTTTCTGCAGAACTGACATTATGCACCTCTGAACAACATATCACACACACAGCCGCCATCTTGTGTTGGACGGGACGGACACCGGATGTCAGAGTGTGTAAGCCACTCTCTCTCTCTGGCCAAAGGCAGGAGGAGGTAGAGGGTACAGCTGTCCCTAGCTCTCCTGTCCCACCATCGTCCAGGCAGTCAGCCAGACCCCTGAGCCTCTAAACCACCCTTCAGGTTGCTCTGTAGACACACACTCAAATTCTTTCTCTCTCTCTTTCTCTCTCTCTATTTCTCTCTCGCTCATATATACTCTGTCTACGGCTATGCACATCCTGTGCAGGCAATATCGTGTACTTATAAAAAGGTACAGTGGTATTCCCAAGGGGATGTTTTTGGTACCTTGGATACTATATATACCACAGTATATACAATGGTAAAAGACTACCACATTCATACCAAACCCAGCTAACAGGGAACATTCTCGGAAAATGTTCTCTAAACATTTTCTAGATGTATCAAAAACATTCTTGCAGGAACTTTAGTAGAATATTTTTTCTTAAGCTATTCTTAAGTTGTCAGTTTAACGTTTTAAAATGTTACAGAATAATAAAAGTTTGAACGTTCTTACAACCAAACAGTATGCCAATACAATGTCTAAAAAACTGGCTGTTTTTGTTACTGGAAATGTCAGAAAAACGTTCTTGCAAGCCAAATTGTAGGAGCTAACAAGCTTAATATTATCACTGTACCATGAACCACTATATTTACTACTATTTTACACTGTACCATGAACCACTATTTTATATTTACGACAAAAAACCAAAACCACTGAACAAAACAATGTGACTCCCCACATGTGTTGTCTTCAGGCTGAAAGAGGGAGATTCACTTGTGAGTTGGTGTGTCTGTATTACCTCAATGATGTCTGCATTGGTCCTGCTCTCGTGTGGCTCATTGTACTCAGTGTATTTGAGCAGCACTTTGTCCATGTCAGTGCTGGCATACTGGAAGAGCTTGTTTGAGTGATTGAAAATAATGAGGGCAATCTCGCAGTCACACAACACACTCAGCTCATAGGCCTTCTTCATCAGACCAAACTTCCGTTTGGTGAAGGTCACCTGCGGAGAGAGAGAAACATGAGTTTGGACAGGAAAAACAGAGTGATCAGAGGTGAAACTAAGATGACTTTAGGAACAAAAACAGATTAGACTAGCGAGGAGTTTCATGGCTATGATGTAGACGAAACCTGTCAGCCAAAACTGGCATTTCTTGGGAAATCAGACCAACAGCTCAAATTATAAATCATTATTACAAACTTATAAATCAATATCTGACTTTTGTCCATTTTTAACCCCAAAAATTACAGATTGCAGCTTTAAGATGCAACTTCTAAAAACAAGCCTTTGGCTTTTGCGTCTGAGATATGTATGAGGCTTATTTTCTTAGATATTAGTTTACTCAACAGCTAGACAAAAACACAGATATAGAGTTTTTATTATTGCAGTGCCTTCAGGCTGACTTGAGATCAGTCTAAGAGTTAATTCAGCACAGACGGGGGCATTTTCTACCGTAAACAAGATGGCCTTTCTCTTTCTTTCCACCTCCTGCAACCACCTAAGGTACACCGAGTTCACAGACAGCAAGAAAGTTTTCTTTTTGAACCCAAGACTCTATAACCTTCAAACCTCTAATGTTAGCAGACAGAGACCGCATCTCTGTATGTTAAAGCTCTTCTTCATTAGGTGAAAAAACATCTCCACCTCAACAATCATTGAGCTGATGTTCCTCCAGCACCAGGATAAACATCAGCAACATAATTGGCAACAAAAATAGAAATCGCAGGTAACCAATGGCAACAGAAGAACACAACTTCATCATTGAAGTGAAGAGTGTTGAGAGGTAGAGACAGTGACCTGACTTCTCTCCATTCCTCTCTCCATCCAATTAACCTCAGGGCTGAACGCTTACCTACTGACCTTTACTGCATACACAGACTCTGCCTCGCTCGCTCTCACCTGTCTCTCTGTGGAAGACCTGGATTTATCTTTTCTTTTACACTTTTTCCTGCCCTGATGCAACTGGACTTTTGTAATTAAAGTACATTTATCTCTGCGAAGACGCTCCGGCTCGTTCTATTAGCCGTAGGTCACGTTCCCTTTTCACGAGACTGCATTCTTTAATTGCCGAGACGCCTGTTAAACCTCAGAAAGGTCAGACGGACAAGATCCACAGAGCTGGATCGTTTTCAAGAGGGAAATTAGGAATAAAATTGATATTTGGCCCAAATCTAGGTCAGACAAACTACACAGACTGTTTGTAAGTTTGTTTAAAATATGGTTAGTCAGGCACACCTGAGAGAAAAAGACAGAGAAAGTGCTGATGCAGTGGGGGAGAATAGGAACACCTGCTCAATTTAAGGAGTGACTACAGCTATCAGCACAGCTCCAAACCACTGCTTTGACCACAGAGATATTTCACACAGCCCTCATTTACCTCGCTAATGTCTTAAACATGGATGGAAAGATTACAAAACAGCTCGAGCACTTTTACAGCATGGGGTGTGCAGAGGACGATTCAAATGAACCATTGAGAGTAATTTACTAACACCACTTAGGTGTGGCAATAACTGTGTTTAAATTTGATGATGGTAGAACTGTACAGTACCACAGTGTCACATCATTGGTTGAGGTAAACAAACAGCAATATTTTGCATGAGACAGTTTTTACACTCTAAGGAGGGTCAAACTTAAAATTGGCTCAAACTTAATTCAACTTAAAAGAGTCATAACTAATTAAAGTGAATTCAACTTAAATGCCACTAAACTATTCCAGCTTCTCCAGTGTATGTTTAACAAGATTTTGATCTAATAAAAGCTCTAAAAAAATTGTTTACTGTACTGCATACAAAACCAGTGTTTTTTTCTGAACTAAACAGACTGCCTGTGTACTCACCTGTCTGTTGCGCTCATCTGTAATTCGCTGAATCTGAATCTTTTTCCTCCCCATGGCTGCTGTGATTGGCCGAGCAGGGTTGGGGGCAGGGTTGGGGGTGTGGCGAGGTCAGAGGTCAAAATTTAAACTGTCAGGAGCCCGATCGACAGGATCACGACTAGCGACTATTCGTCTCTCTGTATAAAGAAGTGTGTGAATGTGAGAGAGTCTCTCTCCGTATGCCACCTGTCTAAGGCAGCTGGGCTCACCCGTCTTCCTCCACTGATATAAAAGGAAGGAGGGAAGGAAGAAAGAAAGAGTGTGGCCTCCAGGCAGGGCCGTCAGATCATGGTCTGCTCAGGGTGCAAGTCATCCAACAGGTGTCGGTTCTGATATCCAAACACCCCCCAAAAAATCTGGTGATGATGATGATGATGATCTGGTGATGAAGTCTGTAAAAAGAAAAGAGAGAGAGAACTCAGAACCAAAACTGATGTGACAGAACCTCAATTATGTTTTACCTGCTTCTATCATTTTATGGGATATAAAAGCTGAGTAAGATATAATTAAATTACTTTCACAAAACAACTATTGGCAAGCTTGTCAAAAACTCCCACAATCTGTCACTCATCCTCATTTTTAACCAATGAAAAGGTAGATTATCTTGAAGGCTATTATCACCCAAAAATAAACATTCTGTCAACACAAAATCTAAATTTCTCCTTTTATGTTCCACAGTAGAAAGTAATGTGGGTATGAACAACACAAGGGTGAACAAATGATGGAGACTACAAGCAAACTACTCTTTTAAATAGTCATGAACAGACTTCAGAGTTTCATTATGAGAGTCAGACAGAACCTTCGCATAGAAGCACAACCAGGCTGTGCAGTCTGACGGCCTAAGAGCCTCATTCACAAACCCTTAACACTGATGTCACTGCCACAGCTAAAAAATCTTCAGCTGCAGGAAAACTGAGGTGTTATTCAGAACGCTTCTCCTAATCATCCCTTTTAAGTCAATAATTAACATGAATACTTTCATAAAGGTTCATAAAGGTTTATACATTACATAACCAATAAATTACAGTCATTTTAAATGTTCATCTGTTTAAATCCCTTTGAAGGTGCAGTAAGTGATTTCTGAGAAACGTTGTTATTTGAAATTGACACCCAAACAAACACAACCCTTCCTTCATTGCTCTGCCCTCAAAATAACAAACTTGCTATACAACACAGGCAACAACTTACAGCTGGTATATAAGGTCTGATGCACTTTTAGTTTTTTCTCCGATTTACATAGTCAGGACTAGGTATAAACACAATATTTTTTAATCAACACACACACACACACACATATTTTTTGTGTTTCTCAAAAATTGCGTACTATAAATTGCGGGTTGTGTTTGTTTGGGTGTCAATTTCAAATAACAACGTTTCTCAGAAATCACTTACTGCACCTTCAAAGGGATTTAAACAGATGAACATTTAAAATGACTGTAATTTATTGGTTATGTAATGTATAAACCTTTATGAACCTTTATGATAGTCAAGTTAATAAGGTCTGATGCACTTTTTGTTTTTTCTCCGATTTACATAGTCAGGACTAGGTATAAACACAATATTTTTTAATCAACACACACACACACACACATATTTTTTGTGTTTCTCAAAAATTGCGTACTGCACCTTTAATGGACTGCCTTGTTGCTTTTAAAAAACAACAGCAACGGTACTGTGTTTAAAGATACTCTCCTCTATGTTCAACAAAGTTATTTTTATTGTTAATAAGTATCAGATATAATAAAGTGAATAATGTAATTCATTATCCTAACTGTTTACGGTTGCCAAGCAACACAGCAAGTTGCCGCATTACATGGAAATGATACTAATGTGGAATGTGCTTCAAACATGTCTCATCCAATCAGAATTTAGAGTCAGAACTATCTGTTTTATAAGTGGTCGTTTAGCGTCAGGATCAAAACAAGAAAATGTTCGAATAAAAAACAAGAGCAGATGCCGGGGAGCGTGACATAGCATAAGTTTGTGTCTTTAAACGAACGGCTGCATGAATGAAACTACTGCTGCTGAAGAATGGTTATATGGGCCAGGATAATTTTAAAACATGCTATTATTATCACCGTCTTCGAATGAAAAACAACCAGGGCCTTAATACAGCGTTCTATATATACATCCTGACTAAAAACGCAAACACACCCCCTCACATGACTGCCAAAACAGACTTACTGCTCAGTGAGGCCCATACAGTTCCCCTATTTCCAAGTTACTGGTTGGATATGTGGCATGGCAAGTAGACAGAAAAACAAAAAGTAAGCAATAAAATAACAGCAGTTCTAGACTCCTTGAAAAAAACTCTAGAAAACCTCTTTAAAGACAATACACTGCTCACAACTAGAAAGGCTCTTTCGCCTTGTCCCTGCCAAACAAATTCTTTCTGCTAACGTAAACACATGCAGCAGTAGTAGATAAAGCGATATAAATGATATTTTGTGTGGCATCAGATGTTCAGACAGTTTTTTCAAGACTCGCTCCACGTCGATTTGAGTAAAGAGATGAAAGCCTTTAAATATAAAGGAAATAAAGACGGTTCGTCTGAAAGATCTTTGGATTCAGAGCAGTTCTGTAGCGTGAGACTAACTTAACTACACAACAGCCATCTACCTCACTTGAAAACTGCAGTTTTAAATAATGGATCACTGAAATAAAACTTTCAGGATTTATAAATCTAGCCTCTTTTTTATTTCATTTAAAGAAGGAAAAACACTCTAGGATCTGAGATGCTGGGTGTGACAAACAGTCCCTGTCACAAGTTTTAACACTTCTTTCACACTCAAATGTGATGTGTGTGTGTGAGTGTGCGTGCAGTGTGTGTGTGTGTGTGTGTGTGTGTGTGTCTGCATATGCATGCATGTTCTCCGTCTCCTATTGGAGAGGATGTGTGGATAGGAAAGGCTTCCTCTACCGAGCTGCAGACTTCAGTTCAAAGCGGCTCAGAATTAGTGTGTGTGTTTCGGTCTGAGGGTTCAACACATGAAAAGGCTCCTTTATCTGCAATGAGAGTCAGAGCGTGACCTTTCACCCTGTGAGTGGTGAGAGAGGCCAATTCCCAGCTCTGATCTCATTCGTTTCAACAGGGACATGGACAGTGTTCTCAGACTGCGGTTCTTCACAGCGGGACATCCACAGAGAGCTCAAGACGCTGAAGTACTGCTTCATAATGCCGTTCTTCAAATCAAGTCTATGATTTCACTTGACTGCTGAGAGATATCTCAAGAACAGCTCTCAACAATGTGGGCTAAATCGAGTTTATTAAGCAGCCAGAGGGAATGCAGACATTTGCGAGCATGCCAGTATAACTAAACCACATCTTTACCTTATACAAAAAATGTGATTGGTGCTTGTCTGCCACCACCATGCTAAGACGTTGCAAAAACGTTGCTAAAACGTTGCGAAGATGTTCTGTTTTAGCGCATTTCTACATGGTTGCTAAGTGGTTGACTGGGTGTGCAGTATAGTTGCTTTTTAGATTAGTGCCCTACAAGGTAACCTACACACACACACACATCATAGGAAGGCATTTTTACTGCTCTTAGACAGTGCAGAAAGGTGAGCTGTTGTGTGTCGCAGCTGTCACACAGACAGGGGAATAGGTGCTATAATTCAGAGTTGCGGCTTTGCTCATACCACTGAGGAAATCCTGCGGAACCAGACTACAGCGCGCAACACAAGCAAAACAACATATTTACACAGCCTGCAAACACACCAATAAACACCTTCACATGACTCACACTGTTAGCGAAGAACTGATGAACAAAGAAAAGCTAGTGACCTCTGACAACACTGAATAATTCTCTCATTTCTTGCCACAATTTCAAAAGTCCGCCTTCAAGCAGCTCAGACCCACGCTGCGGGTCACGGCGCTTCGAGTCGGGACTCTGTCGGGTCGAGTTCTGCTGGGATAAGCTCACGCTGCCCTCATCCATGTGTGGGCATATGGCATTCTGCGCGAATGTGTGTGTGCGTGTAAGCATATCTCCCTGCAGGGTGTGTGTGAGAGAGTCCAGTTTTGTTATCCCAGCCTGTAACTAGAGGCAGAGTGGCCTGGGGCTCAGAGATAAGGGACTGTGCCAGTCTGGAGCACAGCCAAAGCTATGCTGAGAAATCCATCACCTTCCCAGCTCAAAGCAGGAGGTCACCGCCTGGGACACAGAGCTGTTTAATTCGACCATTTACAGTTTCCGTATATCGGTGCTATAGAAAAAGACCACAACTCCCTCACTGCCTGCAACAACCTCGGGCCATGAAAGACATTTTAACCTGAGAAAGCAGAAAAAGTGCCAGTCAGCACCTTTATGATGATGTAATTTTGAATCACGGTATAGTGTGAAATACTATGATGGAGATAAAGGTAACCAACAAACAAATAAGAATGCACACATAGTATAAATTCAAATGTTACAGTCAACTTAAAATCAAAAATAAAAATTTGCCTATTGATTTATAAATGCAATACCAACAAGTTCCTGAACTTATTATGCTCAATGGGGAATGTTATTCCAAAAGGAATACATTTTCTTTTATAATATAATAACTATTTAATATAATAACTTTCTTTCATAAAGTAATAACTTGCACTGCCTTTAAAATGACATTTATTTTCAGCTGACATTAACAACTTCCTTCCAACCACCTGTCACAGAGACCACTCAGAACAATTCCCACTGGATAAAATCCAGTCCTGTCCTACATTTGTTTCTCATTGAATGTCCTTTCTCACTGAGAAATATGTCACGATTCTGAGGTAAAATGTGAACAAATGCTGTTTTGTGTTGATTTTAAACTCAATTCCCAGAGTAGAAAGCAATTAAAACAAGCGTATCTGATAAATAAGATGTTCTTTAGTCACAAACAAGACAAATAAAAACAAGCTCGGCTGGTCCAACATGGCGCTACAAAGCCCTGTAGTGGAGAAAAGGTGTTTTAAGGAAACACCCTAATGCTTGTGGGTTTTTTTTTTTTTTTTTTAAGTCCATCTGAACAGGAAGTTCAAACCAACTTCAGTGTTGTGACCTAATTCAGAGTAAAATGAAGAAATGGGGGTGTGGCTTGTTTTTCTACTGGAAACTGATTGGATAGAAAAATAGGCGTTTCAAAGCTTGCAACAGACTGACCGTAAGAGGGGAGTGGTTAATGGCTCTGGCTCCGCCCAAGCCGTTTCAGCAGTGAAGTACATTTTTAGAGTCGAGGTTACGTGAATTAAACAAAATATTGACCTGCACGACTAAATCATATAAACACTCCAATTTATAACATTTATAAACACCTCAATATTTATTACAAAACAAGAATAGTATATTTTGATTTCATGGTGACTTTAAAGCTGAACGTGGTTCAAAACATTAGCTGTGGCTAAACTAGGGCAAAAATTGTGCTTGTCAAACCCTGTGAGACCCTCCAGCGATTTACTCCAACCTTGGGGTTGTACTGCCAGCACCAACTGCAGGATATTTCCAGCCTGTTGACTCAACCTCCCCACACGGCAGGAACTCACCCTGTCCAATATGGCCACTCGGCTGCTGACCACAGCGCGCTACAATTTCTGTTTTTCAACACAGCCGTTTGTTCGATAGGCAGCATAACCGATGATACGCTGGGCCCGTTGAGTGCCGTCACTGGACATCATCCAGGATCTGGGAGCTAGGTGGCGTAATGTCTGCCAAATCACAAGTGTAATCCAATCTCCGAGGCGGGGGAGGGCGGTGGGCACTGCACTGCAAGGACAGCATTTTGGGGGGAGGGGTGTAATGGATCCGTGATCTTCAGCTTGTGAAACATGTAGCTTCTGTCAGTCTCATCTCGTGTATGTAAACTACAAGGCTTGGCTTACAGCTTTAACCCAAACATGGTCAAATTTCACGTTTTGGAGTGAGACGTCGTGTTTCGTTTGCCTCGTTTGACGAACAAAACACTTGAGATCAGAAGTGACGAATTTGATTGGTGCACCCAGTGCGGTAGTTGTTTACGCCAGTTTATAGTTTTCAGCAACAGTGTGGACAATGCGGTCAGACTTGTCAGTTTACAACACCATCACATGACCAAACAGACCAAACAGAGAGCACTGTGCTATGAAACACTCGACTGCATGAGTCTGCAAATACCAACACTACAGGCTAACATGCTGTTCTAATGGCAGCTAAATCTTTGCCCAGCTCTCGCCCACCGCACAGATCAGAACAAACTGCTGCTAAAGGTCCTCCGGACACGCACACCTTCCCCCACAGCGCAACGAAGGTGACATCAATGTGACAACTGAAAGAGAGGGTGTGTCTGTAAGCGGTTCGTCACCCGCATGCCGTGCTTTGTCAATGGGTGGTAACACAACAAAACAAAAGATTTTTTTACCTAAACAAAAGATAAGCTTGTCAGTTCGATAATGTATCAAAACCAAAGTCTGTCCACAGAAGCCATGCCAGATGAGAAAGAAACAAGCAGTTTCTTTCCTATAGACAAGCACAAAGGTGAGCAAAGGGACTAACATGGAAAACAAAATGGTTTGGTTTATTCACACTAAACCACTTCACAAGCCTTGATCAGGCGATTAATATTATAATATTAATATATAAATCCATTTTTATATTTTTATAATGTCTTTAAGAAAAAACTGATCTAAATCGAATATTATTCTTGCGTATGTCTAATGACAGACAGTAAAATTCTGTTGAAAGATTGTGAGTTTTTGGTAAACTGCTACATGATAATGTACATGGTTTGGGTGGAGTAAAGTTTACATACTGTAAGTGGCCTGAACAACCAGGTACATGTGACAAATTTCATCCATCACCAATGAATCTTGAAGGACATTTAGTCATTTCACAGTCTGACAGTTTTTAGATCAGCGAAAACCAAGTGTAACTACCCTCAAAAATTAGATGCAACACAATGAGCTGACAACATACATTTATAAACTTTCCTGTTATTATCAACAACTTTTTAAAAAAGCATTGTAACAAACTTTAAACCAAACGTCAAATCTCATTTTCTGTCCATGACTGCAGTTCCTTGGAACTTGTTGAGCTAGCTTAAAAACCAGACAGGCAATATTTCTCCTGATGGATTCAACAGCTTCCCACAGCCCTGTTTTGTTTTTTGTCTCTAAGATTTAATTTAATTATGTAAAGTTAAGTGTGTGTCCTGTTGCGTCTCATCTGTATGCAGCATGTTTGTCCTGGAGCGCAACGTTGCCGTGTTTTAAGCTGTATAGGGTGGAAATGACAATAAAGCTACTCTGACTACAGGTCAACAACTCACCAGTGGCTCAACCAAAAGCCCAATATTTGCAATTAGTTACCAACTACATGGATTTAAAAACTTTGAATAGTACACTTATCACATAGATTTAATTTGGTAAATAAGACTTCAGCCAATGAAATGGATAATAAATCAACTATCGCACAGTTGGAGTTGCACAATGTAAATAATTTATCCTGAACTAACACTGAAATTGTTATGAGGGGGAAAGTTACCAACTTTCTATTCAAACACACCAAAAGTAATAAGTATAACCACAATAAGAACTCTATACTTCTATAAAACAAAGCAGAAGAACAGGCCACGGAAGAGATCGAGGGGGTATAAAACAAAACTCGGTCTATGAAACAAAAGACTGAGGGGGCAGACAGAGATGTTCTGCTGTGTGTGTGGACTGAAGCTGTCATGCAGTGAGGCACATGGTCCTGTCACATCACACCACTCTTCAATGCTCAGAAATACCCTGAAGGCAACACATTGTTCATGTCAACCTGATCCTTTCGTGACGTTTACGGAATATACAAATCTGAAAAACAAACTAGTAAAACTATTTTGGGACTTTAGTGCTGGAGTTTCGTGTTAGGCTTTTAAACATAAAGGGCTGAACAAGTAAAAAAAGCATCAAACTAACCTAAACCGACTAAATCATAACAAATCATCATGTCTCTGAAGCTTGATGACGTCATTAGCATTACATTAAGTTACACCGTGACAATGATATAATATTTACACAACATCAAATACAACCATTTCGATTTTGTCTTCTTTCTTACCACTTATAACTATAAAAAGCCTCTCATGTGATCTTCAGTTGAGATGGTTTCATGTATCCAAAGTTCCTTTGCAGTAACCGATTCAAATGTCAAATAAAATCCAAGCAGGTTAAAGCACAGCTTGCCCTAGCTTGGCTTACAGCGGAGGCCAGTTCAGCAATGAGCCTCTAATGCCGAGCGTTCGAACCCCCAGCACTCCTCTCAGACCCCCCCTCACCCTTTGCCCTAATATGCCTTTAGCAACTGCCTCCAATCCATCAGTGTCTTTGGAGGTAAGTGAGAGGGTGGTTGGGTGTCAGGACTGGGACGTTCTTCAGCATGTCAGATCCTCTGTTCTCCAGCCTGTACGTGTGTGTGTTAAATGTAATGGCAGCTGCCCACACACCTTTTGTTCCAACACCCTCTTGTGATGTCTTTGCTGTCATAGCTGTAGCAAATTCGACTTTTTGGGTCTAAGGCTGCTGTAGGCTACTACACCCTCCACGCACAGCCTACGCCAGGAAACCTGTCCCAAAAAACGTGCATATCTGAGCACTACCTCTACATGTACCAGGGAAACTATTATTATACTAATTATTATTAAAAGCAGCAATAACCTGTAATTTTGTTGCACTTTCAAATAAAATGAAGAGATAGTTAATATAAAAATTTAAATCTTTCCAATCATGTAAACCTTTATGACTTTTTCTCTTCTTTGGAACACAAAAGAAGATATTTTGAGAAATGTCTTGGTGGTTTTGTGTCTGTACAATGAAAGTCAATGGGTGCCACTGTTGTTTGATTACCAACATATTTCAGATCTTGTGTTCCTCAGAAGCAAAAAAGTCATGAAGGTTTGATATGACATTAGAGTGAGTAAATGATGGAAGAATTTTCATTTTTGTGTGAAATATCCCTATAACTACTTCTCCGAGAACAAATTTTAAGCTTTGCCCTTTCCTGACATCAAAAACTCTGAAGGGCT
Source organism: Ambastaia sidthimunki (assembly GCA_036877625.1). NCBI lineage: Eukaryota > Metazoa > Chordata > Actinopteri > Cypriniformes > Botiidae > Ambastaia > Ambastaia sidthimunki. The sequence continues at coordinate 44,714 of JAZGTK010000320.1, forward strand.
TTGGGGTGGAGAGGGGGGTTGTGGGAAAGCAAAGCCGTGGGTCTGTAATACAGCAATGTCAATGAGTTTCTAATGGAAGGGACATGTTGCGCACATATCACAGTCTGACATTCAGAATCTTGTGGGTTAAGAAGGGAGGTTTAGATGCCATGATACATGTTTCTTGCAAAAAAATAACTTATATGGATAAATCTTGTGGTTGGGGAGGTTGGAGAGAAGAGCCAACCCTCCCTACGCTATATCATGCTGGAAATCTGCCAGTAGTGAGCAAAAATATACAAACATTTTAAACATAACACACACAGGCCTAAATCTAGACGACACAATTGCTAAAATAACAAACACCACTGACTGGTCACTGGCCTGCTAAGATCTTGTTTTCTTGTTAACTCTTTCTCTCAGCAGAACAAGAACTTAACCACTATAGAGCGAGAATAGAACCACATATTCAGGTTATGTAGGCCATCACAACCACATTTAAACAAATACCTTTAATCTGAATATTCAATGTATGAGGTGGTTACAGCCCCAATAATAGTCTCTTTGTTGTGGACATGACCAAATAACGTGCTGGCGTTTGATTTTTCTTCTTTTGACAAATGCTATCTGTGACCTACTCACTGTGTAGCACCTGTGTAGAAATGAGAAAAAAATAATATTCCAATGTGGATTTGAATAAAATTAAAAGACACACCTAATATTTAACACACGAAACACTTTTTAACCAATTCTCTTTTGGTTGGACTCCAGTGTAAACTAATATTAAATACTATGAAGAAAAATTTATTTTACATAAGATATGAGCTAAGAGTTGTTTTCTCTGTGGATTATCAAACAAGTCTAACACAATATTAGCATAAAACCAGGAAAAAGGTTATATTTATTTTGAGTTAAATGCGAAGGCTGAAAATGACAGTGGAAACACAATATTTTTTCGATCACATCTTTCCATATCCTCCTTCACAGAAATGCAACATCATGAAGGATTCCCTTACCAGGAACAGCTGTGGGCATGTGGCCTTTCAAAAAGCAAAACCAAATATCAGAACAAGGGCTGTATACAGTGTCCTATTCAAATTTCCTGCATAAGTGAATGACCGCAGACAAATACAGTTACAAGCTCTTTCCGTAGTTATTTTAACATTTCAGAATACGATTTCCCTCATAACAATTCATCCTAAAGACTTTAAAGACTACAAATTCATTAAAACAATCAAAAATATACTGTTTTAAATGTACTGCCCTGATAAGCACAACTTTATTGGATTCTGTATTGAAACAAAGAACACACTTCCATGTACTGTTTTGTAATTTCTAAACACTGTAATGAAGGGTATCTCTCAGCCTAGACAGACTGTCACAGCTAAAGTTTAAAGGTCAAGAGGAACCTGATGAGTTCGAACAGATAACACAACCTGTTTGTCTTTGCTTAAGCCCCTTCAGCTGCCACTCCAAAAGACAAGCAACCGTCTGAAATCATTTCCTCCGAGTCTCAAACAACACGCCACATGCTCCAAACTCTAAAGCTTCATTTCTAAACTAATTATAAATCAGATTTATTTCAAATCAGTAAAACACACCAAATGTGAACACAAAAACTACTTAATTAGCATGAATGTTGCCAATATGTATGCTCTGAAATGGTACTGTACAGTTTAAAAACCAAGGAAAGCTTGTCACCAAGGTGTTGCTATGCAGTTTCTAGGCTGTTGCTAGTCTAGATATGACTTGCATAACTCTTTCTTTGCAAGACAATGCCAGTTCAATGGCTTAGAAAAGCAATAAAACTATTTTTATTAGTATATTGCTTGATTTACGTGAGTGGGACAAGCTACATACCAAAATTGTACACTTAAGAGATCAATAAAAACTTACACTAACCCTTGTTTTAGACTATTAAGACCAGAAATGGTTACACTGCTAGCAACCAATCGGTTTTGTCATTTAGCTCAGGCTTTGGCAACCCATGCTCAACTTCAGCTCCACGACATGGAATTTGAATTCCCATTCTGAAAGCTGATATCTGCAGCTCTGCACGTGCTGGGCAGATAACAGCCTAAACCAGCCAAGGACATGAGATCTAAACATCCGGGCCATTACTGCATAAGACAAAAGGCCCTCAGCTGTCCTTAGACCAGAGAGGTAATGTCTCCTCTCCACAAAGCTCCTGATTGGCTGGCAGGTTCCTTGAGGCCCAGACAACTGTTGCCGCAGAGGGCCAGGAGAGATGGGCCTCTGGTGTTAAATAAACAAATTCTCAAAAGGCATTTAATATGATAAAAGCGGGCCACACACACACACACACACCAAATAATACCAGCCCAGATCCTCTTGCCTTCCTACTGAACACTTTACCAACCCATTCACTCTCACACACGTTTGCTTATCTATCTAAATGGGGACATTCCATGGACTTCTGTTGTTTTTATACACAGCTAGTTATAAACAATATTTCCTAACCTTAACCCACACTCTAAAACTTTCTGCATTTTTACAATTTAAAAAAGCTTTATTTACAATATTTTTGTAGTGTTGTTACAAACGAGGACATCCCCAAAAGGAGGCTTTGCTCAAATTTGTCAGGTTTGCTGACTTTTGGGTAAAAAATGTTCCCCAATATGTGATTAAGTGAACACACACACACACACACACACCTCAGAAACAGCTGACGTTTCAACAGGCAACAGCTGACAGGCTACAGGTGGGAAGGGCACAACCCCTTTAACTCAACCCACCCCCCCAACACACATACCCCTTGATCTCATTCTATAGTTTTTTACACTTCCAAGTCACACCTGTTAATACCTCACAGGAACTGCGGTAAATCCTTCCTCTGTCACAGCTTTATTTTATGATGTGGGTCTTTCTGTCTTCCTCACTTATTCTCTCATTTTAGTCTGATAATTGATTAAAAAAATAACAAAATATAAAAAATCTGTTATCATTTACTCACTCCAAACTCAAAAGTAAATGTTGGACAGAAGTAAATGTTAGTCTCTGTCTATTTAGCTTTTTTTAAATTTGTTAACATTTCTTATTCTGTTTTCTGCCAAAGACACACACACAGACATGAAATGACACTTTACTGTTAATATCGCTTACAAACAATAAATACAAAATACAAAACAAAACATTTTTTACAAACAATATAAAAAGTGTTTCTGTTTGGTTAATAAATCTCTATGGCCTTACAAAGACATAAAAACACATGTGGTAACTAACAGGTCACAGCTCTGTCAAGTAAATTGTCTCAAGAGCAGCCAAGGTTGAAGTCAACAATAGATGAACAATGAGACATGCTGCAAACATTCAGACGCATAAATAAAGTCAAACTCTCTAACAGCTCTCCAACATGCAGGATAAAACACTTGATAAAAACTAGCAAAGCTGAAGATGAAGAAAATAAAAGCAAAATACTGCCTGCAGCCCTCAGGACTTGAGGAGTGCTTGTGTAGAACTGGAATAATATAAACATTGAATTCAACCCCCAAAGGAAACACAGAGTGGTTAAGATTCACAAAATCCTCGCTTAAGGCGACTCGTGGAAAAGATGTATAAAGGTTCACGCGTGAGGGATAAGAGCTGCTCACGCAGAGGGAGACAGCTAAAACAGATACTTAATAAATCAATTAAATCCACAATGCGTAACTAAACATTAACATGATGCGATATTTTAAACACCTCTATAAACAAATATCCCATGCGCGGATCTGATTGGCTGAGCAGGCCGTGTTGTTCCAGGTTAAGATTGCATTCAGAGCTCCATCTGACAGAAGCACATGAGTAAACACTCTATCTCACACACACACACGGACACAAAGCGTGTCACACTGGAAGGAAAAAGAGGGGATTTTTTCCCCCTCCCGTCCCTCCTCCCTCTCTGGCACATTTCCCAGCTCTCCATACTGCTGCTTGCACCTCCTGTGATGAGAAGAGGCCAGCCAGCAATCTTCCATTAAAACATGGCGGAGATCGTCGTACTGAGCTTCAAGAGTGGAAGAGACAATGTGTGCAGATGGCTGTAGACAAGAACCACAGCTGTACTGCTATAGAACCGCGGCTCCCCAAGAGAGCGAGACAGAGGGAGCAAGACAGCAGCGGAATAAAGTCGAACAGAACTGTTGGGGTGAAAAAAGAGCAAAGAACGAGCAATAAATCAGATCAAAAGACGAAGTAATAAGGACAGAAAAGAAGCGAAAGGAGAGATGCAGGGGTGTCTGGTTTCAGCGTTTGGCTCAGGCACGTGCTGTTTCAGCTGTGCTGGAGCGATGGCCAACCCTTGCTCTCACGCCACTGTAACCCCGTTAGCCTGTTCGCTCTCCAACACAGGCAACACTGGGCTGTGCCATTGTGCCGTCCTGTTCAGGGTAACTGTAACAGTAACGCAACATGACTGACCTGTTGGGATGGTTCCGTTACTTCTGAACATCTGTGACGTGCAGCGAATGGCACTAGATTTCAGTTAAAATCAGATCTGCAAATATTAAAAACATGCTCTGAAGTGAACACACCTACAAGACCAACAAACAACATTAAAAAGTTCAATATCCTTTAGTCGTGACCGAACCCATATTTTTATGCTACCTGCTACTCCAGACTGTCTTTAAATAGATTTGCTAAAACGGTACCAAAAATTGCAACAACCTGTATTGTTTTTCATAAACGTTTCACAGACTGCGTTATGAATGCCGTACGTGTGCGAGTTAAGCCCTTTTAACGCCGATTTCCTGAATAACCCTGAACGTAAAGCTGAGCTAATCTCTTTGTTAGGCTGAACATTGTTATAAGCCAGTTACAGACAGGAAGAAAAGCAGTTTCTGTTAACTGTGTCTTTACATGAATGTGGGATTCGAATCATTAGGCTCTTATTCTCCGCTGACTTCAACATCACCCTGCAGAACCAGGCGCAAGGTTGCAGTAAATGACTTTGCGTGACTGTTCCTGAGGGAAATATCTGCGTTGGCTATGCACAGGTTACACTAGACGAGCTCTGAAATGATGACAGCAGTGAGCTCTCTACTTTGTTATTAGGAAAAAGCACACAAAACCAGACACTGACAGGCAATCTGCCCGTTTTCACATTGTCGTATCTCACTGAATTCATGACAGGTGAAAGAACAGGCTATGGACTTCATGTCATGGGCAGAATTCAGCTGAATACTAACTTTAGATATTTTATCTAAAATATATGCATATCATTTATTAAATACAATAAGTGAAAGCTGTTACCAGAATTTCAGAATGTCTTTAAATGACCCGAGCAAACAAATTAACCAACCAAACGTTCTACCGTTTGTTTCAAAAAGTTGGTTAGGACAAAAGCTTCTGTGTCGCAGTGGCAATGATGCTCCTGTTTGAAACATATAACCTCAGCCATGCATATACATTTTATGTACGTATAGAGTATGTGTTACTGCATCTAACGTGCAGAATGTAGGTCATGACCCTGCTGACCTCTAATCAAACACACATACATTGACGTTTTACACAATTTGATCATTTATTCACAAACATTTAAATTTTAACACAAATCAGGATAAATTACCCAAATATTCCCAAATTACCCAAATGATTTTTTTATCATTTTTTTATTGTTCTAAAGGATTGAAATATTGCATGACCTGATATTGCTAAAGTAAGGCATACTCGTGAGTTAACATCTTTTGTTGGTCTTGGAAGAACAATTCTGATAAAAAGTTCTATCCCGGCCCATAACACAAGCACAATCCCTGAAACCATAAGACAATAACAGGTCAGTAAGAATCACACACAAGCTCCTAACCCAGTCCTAAACCTAATCCTACAATCTGATTGGCTGCAGGGAATGATGTTCCAGGACCAACAAGGATGTTGACTCCAGAACGTTTAGAACTCTGCAAATTCCAGTTCACCTAAAAAAACTGAAAGGAACAACGATTCACCATATTTAGAAGAGATGCTCTGACATAGTCCTACAATAGATTAATCCCAATCTAAAAATAAACATAATTTGATTTAGCAGTTTCTCATTCGTTCCTGTTTAAACAGAATACAGAGAATGAGGTCAACACATATGATTTCAGCTGGAGGGATATTATTGATAACAATGATAAATTTGAGCTCAACCGAATATGTCTGATTCATGACTTAGAGAGTCAGTACCATGGGGACTATGTAAAACCATCCAAGCACGGCAAATGTTGCCTGCATTCATTAATCAAACATTCAAGTGTTAACCAGCATCAAGGCAACAATTTCATCATTCACATAATAATCCAAGAGGTGTCCTGCAGAGTAAAATGATTTTAAGAAATTTACCTGATATAAACATGCAGACCAATTATTTATGCTGTGCTACTAATTAGCAATGTCAGTGGTGTGGTTAAAGCAGGGCAATCTTTTCCAGAAACATGTTTTGGTATGCTGGTTGAAAGTCTCTACTTCCTGATAAGAAAATGGTCTAAATATATTTATATGTCTATATATCTTCTGTGGAACGCAGACCATAAAATGCCCGTCCAATCATTGCATTTGGTCCGAATGCAACGATAGGATGTCCTACTTGCCTGTCAAACTATGTATCTGTATACTTCCAGACATTATTGGAGGAGGCGTGGCTTTAAAAATCAGTCACTTAAATATGCAATACAACTCTAAACCAAACTAAAAAAATATAAGGCCCACTATCACTAAGGTAAGGTCACACAGATATTTTTTTTGGGGGTGAATTAACACTTTAAAAGCATAATTCTTATTACTGATTTAGTAATGAATGTTACTTTATAACATGTAACCGTCTCTGGTGAATCTTTTGTGGAAGATGATTTCACAAATCATGATGTGTGAATAATACATTCATGTTTTCTTCGCTAGCTTTATATAACAACACGCTATCAACAGACATGTCTGCTCTGAACTCTGCCTGTCAAAACCCCCAAACCATTCTGATCTCATCTCTGCCCTCAACTGCACACTGCTACACTGCTCATTACCTTAATTGATGTTTAACCCCAAGATCAGCAGATGATGCCTCAATTAAGAGCTTGCTGGAGGACAGATTAACCGGGAAGGAGGTCTGTGTGCACTCTGAGGAGTCTCAGCCCCTCACTGTGCCCTACTCCACCAGAAGCACAGCCAGTCTCCACACTGAAGCCATTTTAAAGTGGCAAGTGCCCCCCTCCATGATACTAAACTAAATAACCAGCGCTATGACCTTACAGTGGATTTGGTTTTAATGAGATGTTGGTATATAAGATACCACTGATGAAGTAAAAACTATTATAGACTGCAGAATCTCAAAATCTCAAAATTCTACATGTGCTCATGAATAACATGGTGTGAAATTTACATAATGTCCTATAACAGGTGTCCATGGTGCAAAATGTTCTCACACCCTCTCTCTGGTTCATTCAGATGCACATAATGATCTTTTCATATACAGACAAGAAACCACAGTGGCCCACAGCAGGTTAAAGTTCACACCAATTCAAATCAAATACTTGCAGAGAAACTGCAGGCTAAGACACTGTTTGAGTGAAAATAAATTACAATTCATAAACGGAACATACTTGCAATTATAGATGCATTTCAGTTTCACGCAGACAACAAAATGATTAGCAGAAGACATCTGACACATGTAGCATGACAAATAAAGACAGAAATTTGTGTACGTGAGAAGATACAGACTCTACAGAGAGCCAGGACGAATACTCATTATTTTGACCCCATGGTGTTGAACATCCCTACAGGTGATCAAAAGACCGCAAATTAAGAATTGTTTTACATAGTCTAACTACCCAGAGGAGCTGCATTAACCCAAGCTGTTATACATATTCTGACAGCTAGTTTTGTTCAGTCACCTTTTGCATTATCTTGCCTTGCTGTAATGGGCCTTAGTGATCCTGTCTGTCACAAACACATCCACGGCTCAACCTAATCATTCCAATACAACAATATCTTACATCATCTCATTAGAAAGCTGCACATCTCACAAAAGAAACAGTTTTTTCAGAAAACTCTATGCCCAAAGTCTTTTTTCTCTCTTTCTGACTGTTACTGAAACCCGGGCAGGAGAACATCAGAAATGAGTCTCTGGTAATAAAAATGACAACCTGCAGGGCATCACAACACCACATGCATGACCCAGACATTCAACTCATTATAATATGCAGCCCATAACATGACAGCTGGACCACAAACACACATAACTTTACAGTAAAGCTTGCAGGACAAAGTCACTTTAGGAAACTTTAGTCTAAAGCATTTGTAGGCTATAGGAGACTGAGGTCACACTGTCACCTGTCAGCTAACGTTTCTTCCTTTAAAACACTTAAAGAAGAACAACAATTGGACTTTAAGGTAGAACATATTAAAACAAAAGTTCACAAAAAGCACGTTATTGCATAACAGAGAGAGAGAGAGAGAGAGAGAGGGTGGTGTCGCAGATCCTCGTATGTTAAACCAAACTTTTGTTTGGAGTCCGTGAGCAGGATCAACCAAACATGACATGTGAGTGGCTGAAAAATTCAGTCCACTCCAACAAGCATTTATTGCCCACCTAAACCTGATCGTGTCAGTCAATAATACGTAAGTTACACCACATAACACATACTATCGTAATGGTGTAGTCACAGTGCACAGAAAGCCAAAGTGCCAGCGACTGCATCAAAATCACGTTGACATTTCAGACAGCGACTAAATCTGACAGCCCGTCACAACAACGAATAGCTTTCAGATCAGCTCAGTATGTCACGATTTGTAAATATTTACCGACGTTTAATATTGCGTGACGGGTTTAACATCTTCTATCCTTGTTTCCAACTGGTTATTTAAAGCCTAACCTCCATTTCTTAACAGCTTCCATTTCAGACGCGAGTTTTTTCCTCTCTGATGTAATAAAAAGACGCATACAACAACTCTTGCGATGCTGTCTGTCTGCGCATGAAGTCGGAAGAGCCTGAATTTTACGATCGGGGTATTTTTTTTAAACACAAATATAAGAAATGTCGGTAGATGTATTAAAAGCTTCAACTGGACGAGATGAACGACTTACCCGGAGCAGCTTCTACATTCACATCTGTGCGATAAACACCAGGAATATTACGGCCCTGCACGCGTGAAACAAGTGCAATAAAGACCAAACCAGGCAAGAAAATAAAAAATATCGAAAAATTGTCAGCAATAATATGTGAAATCCTTAACTCCTGATCAGGGTTATTATTTAGCCCGTACAGTCATAAAACCTCCATGTACAAAGTGTCCTATCCACCATGACTGGCAATGCACGATGATAGACAGATACGTGGCCAATCAGAGACGAGCTTTGTGAATTTCATCCAATCGGATTACGAGTACGGGGACCGCTGCATGTGGAAGCAGAGCTGTGGGCGGGGTCAAGGTGCAGTAGGAAGAGATTCTTCTGAAGCGGTTTATGTATTCATCCGCCTTCCCATCTTGCTAACAAAATCCTATAAAATTCCTTTATGTGTTTTTATTATAGAACAGGAATATGAAAACTTTTAGATGTGATTATATTATATGTTTGAAATAATCAAAAAAATGTATGTCGTAAAAATGTCATTCTGTGTATGTCGTAAAAATGTCATTCTGTGTAATGATGCATAGTAATTAAACAATATGTTAAAAACAGATGTACACGGTTTAATAGGTTACGTCAGCAAGTACATTTTTCTCCAAAGCTCATAATACGTAAATCAATCAAAGCTGGAACTAAAGTCGTGCATTTTATATTCACATCATTTAACTATCTTAACCACAAAAAAAGCTTAAAATGTTTAAAGAAAATCATTTGAACTAGTGATTATATATGTATTATATAAGCCGGTGTTCTTGGTACCAAATACGAGAAATGTCTAGAAAATCCTATATAAACGGGGAAGGTCCTATGTTTCGTGGAGGAATACAGTGTTTACAGAGGGAATATGAGTGATGCAGCCGAGATTGAAAATGTCGGAGTGCAGTAAGTGAGTTTATAGTCAATTCAAACTACCGGTTTGCTGATTTAACTGAAATCAGTTTCAAAGGTTTTAATATAACACAACAAAACAACTACAATCTTCATTAAATGATTAAGTAATAAAAACGCACTTGCGATATGCAGTCGGATCAGAGTTACGTGCGTCATCGCTATGGAGGAACATTTAAAGACACAGGACCCGTCAAAAGCAAAACTCCTGTCTGCGTTTGTATATGTTGAATACAAGCAACCAGGTTACTACTGTAGATGTTATTAACGAGTTTGAATTACTTAATTTAAAGGAGCTTGAGGGTTTGGCTTATCCATGCCATTATCAAATGGTAGTTTTTTGGTAAAAAACAAACGGGTACTTTTATGTTTTATGAAGTTAGATGAATAAGTTGCAAAACTTATTTAATAAATCTGAAACAATGCTCAGTGTTTTTCAAATCCTGTATAAATTCAAACAATATGCATTTACTTAAAGAATAAGGAGTTAAGAGTTTAGACTTACACATAGGGCCTACCTGTGCTGGAGAGAGAGATTAGTCTCTGTTTTATTCTTTATGTAAGAAGCTTATGCACTGGGGTTTGGTGGAAGAGCATTTACACAAACAGATGGACACCCTGTTGCCCTTTCTCAGATCACTTGCTTCCTACACTCAGGATGTAATAGAAACAGTGTATAAAGTGGTGGATCTACATTAGGTTATGAGTTTGATTTCGGGCCCAGTACTGTTAAAGTTCAATGATCAGTCAGACACAGTTCTTAGGTGATGTAAAGTCAAAAGGCTCCAGTACCTTCATGCTGGAATGTTTCCCTTTATAAGTGATAATTACTAGAACTTATATTTTACAGATGGATTCTCGATTGGTTTGTTTTGTCATTTCTTTCTCTCGTGCCTTCTTTCTCTCTCACTCATTGACACACAGATGCAGTCTGTATGTCGCTTTCTCTATCTCTCTATATCACTATCAACACTCTTCCTCTTTCTTTCTCTCTTTCATCACTTTGTCTTTTCCTTTATTTCTGAATGTATTAATCCAGATGAAAGGTGTGTGGGTGAAAATTGTCCTCTCTGCAGTGACCCGCTGATCTTCTGCACTTGGCTTCCGTAGCATCCTGTTCGCTGCCTAGCAACTCTGTGTATCTATGGCAACAAAGCCAACAAACCCTCCTGCCTCTATCAAACGTACCCCCACAATGAGCTGCTGTAAGTATGGCAATCAAGAACAGACAGGAATTCAGTAAGCTTTGTGAACTGATATAATTGTAAAAATAAATAAAGCTCCAAAGATCACAATTGTAAAGCAACAAAACATGAAAATACAACAAGATTGTGTTGCGTTACGTTATGTAATGCTATATAAGAACCCAATATTACAAACAATAGTAATTATTTAAATTTACAAAAGTTTGAAACAGATGTGATTTGTTGGACAAAGGTTTTTCAAATATTTTGTATTCACTACTTTTTCATGCCAGACTACTTATTCCAATATTTACTTTTTCAAATATTTCAGTATTTTAATGACTGTAGGCATTACAAAAAACAGTAACACCACCTTTTTGTTTAAGCCACAAAAAAAACTCAATTCATTTGAATAAAATCTGGTTTATAGGTGAAAATGTATATGTATTTTTTACATATTGTATTTACTGCATTTGTAAATTCTGCAGGACGGTGCAATTGAGGAACGTAATTCAGAATACGTGGTTTTATGCATACAGTACTATACCCTGCAACTCAGATGACATAAGTAAGTTTGGCTTGTGACCTTCCGCCCTCTAGTGGCCACACCGTGATAAGAGCGCAGTAGAATAAGTTTATAAACAAGAATGACATATGTTAATAAATAAATAAAGATACAAAAATATAAAAAAAAGTACACTAATTGTTGCAGACAACTTTACTGTAATTACTGTTATGTAACTTAACATTTAAACATTTAATTATTGTAAATGTTATTGTAAATGTTTACTGTTCTTAGTCATGTAAATATACGCTATAGGCTAATAATGTTACAACGAAGAGCGATTATGAGATGACATTTCAGCTTTAAATGAGCAGATATAGTGACTCATAATGCCATGTTAATGCCTCACTATATTTACAGGCAGAGGGTTGATATCAAGTTCTCAGATATCTTTCGGTGGAAATTGGAAAGACATATACGATATATAAGGTCAAGCAAACTGCATAGTATTTGCATACGCTATAGGAGTTTTAGGAGCATAGGTTACTACTTGGTTACTTCTCATTAGTATCCTTGCGAAAATTAACCATGGGTTTACTACAGTTTAAACCAAACAACCATGGTTACTATAACCACAAATTAACCATTGTTTTTCTACATCAACCATAGTTTAACCATTGTATTTGTAGTAAAACTGTGGTTATAGAATCAATGCACCAAAAACGTGGTTGCAACACTATAACTATAATGAAACCATGGTTAATTTCCGTAGGGGTAATATTACTTTGTAGTATTCTTTTAATAACAACAAACATATTACATAAACTGACTTGTTCAACTGGAGTGTATATAAGTCTGTGTAGTGCAGTAACCCTAGTTTACCACCAGATGGCAATCGAGGCTCAAGTATTGTACTGTGGATCTACAGACTCCCAGTCTTGATTTGAATATTGAATTTACTCATGGGAAACCCAATTTGTGCACCTAAATAACCTTTATTATTATAACTTTTAAATAGTAATTAATTATTGTTGTTAAAAAAATAATAGCTATTGATGGTCCTTATCGCTCTCGAAAAATGCTGTTTATTTGCTAATGGAAGCTATACAGTTTTAGTTTCTCTGTTAGACCAGACACTCCAGTTGACCCCAGTTATTTAAATGTACTCTAAATGTCCGCCTTTCAATAACTCTGTTTGAAAATGAACAAACTATGTAAAATGGGGATAAATATCTACTAGGTCTTTGAATGAGCCTCAGAAACACTGAGTAAATGGCCTCACCTTGTATCCTACAAAATTGAAGTCTTGCACAAAATTCAAGTCATTTTAGCATTTTCTGTATAGAGTCGATCGCATTCATTTTTTTTATAGTTTGGTTGTAAATTAAATAATTTATTGACAGCATAAACTTGATCTTCACTTCTCTTGTTGGTTACTGAAAACTATTTAAGTCTATTAAATCGTATTGATGGGGGTGGAGAACCAGGAATGTAATCTGGGGTCTTTGTGAATAAATTTAGAAACATCATAAAAGCTGTTTGACTAATCTTTGCTTTTCTCGCTCGGTTATTGTGTGGGTCTAGGCCAGCAGCGGCATGGGAAGGCGGGTTTGTTGCCCCCTCCTACTGAAATTTAGCGTGTGAACAGTCAGCTTGTTCCTGAGCCAACAGAGCCCCTTCATTCTTTCTAAAGAGGACCGCCTGCGCGCGGAATCTAGAACCCTCTCCCAGTCTTAATTTATGCGCATATTAATTATGCTGCATTGTAATTTCCACCGTGGGATACAGCATGCAAATGAGCAGTTTATGTTTATGTAGACTACAATCTCCCTAAAGAGGCTGAAATTTAAACTAGCACCCAGGCCATTTGAAATTGACCAGAAATGCCATTTTACAAATGGAAATTGTAAATAATTGCTTGCGTTCCTGAGGACCTTGTTTTTTCATTTTTTAAGAATTTTTATTCTTCTTTCTAAATGTATCCAGTTTTTAAAAGCTAAAGATTTATTATTTAGCTCATTGCCAAGTAGTAAAGCTACTTGGCAAGTGTTAGCCTGTAAACACACACGCCTTAACTGGAACACGTTATGAGTTGATCAATGTACATGTATTTACTTAAGAAGCAGGTGTAGTTGTAAGTTTTAAACTGTAATGTAGGTTTGCAATCGATAACTAAACTGGCATTTTCTACAGGCTAGTGTTGATGTGTACAATCTATAGCAGAGACGAAATAATCTAGGCAATAAATCTGTTTTTATGCGGACTGATATGCCCCATATTTTCTCTATTTGCCGAATGAAATTGATATTAGCATTTAGAATTCGTGATTTTTTTTCATTTGTGGCCATTATATGTTTTGGTAAAACTATATTAATTTTCAATAATAACATTAACATACATTTTTGCGTTAAATAATGTTTAATTTAAAAAAGACTTTGCTATTGTAAATATAAAATGAAATAGACATAGAAGAAGAGAGTAATTTAATTGGCTTTATTTGTCCACATTTACACATATGTTAAATATTAAACTTAAAGATGTATTTAGAATTGTTACTAGGGCTTTTAAAGTTGACTTTACATACAGGCAACCCAGTACGCATGTGCAGATATGACGCACTTAGACTAAGATTCTTCAATACTTTTTACAATTGCAGCTTAACAACAAATACCTGTTGTACATGTAATTATACTTAGAAGCAAATAGCTTAATGTAGAATAAAACCTGGAGCTATAAAGGGCGAAAATGCCAGGAGTGTAGAACCAGTGCCAAATTTTTCTCGACCTCATTTTAAGGAAATACTATAAAGAAAACATGGGATGTACAACATTTTTTATATTAAATAGGCATATTCTTTTATGAAATATGGTAAGATGAAGTAATTGCGGATTTGCCAATAAACTTATTGTCAAGAGCAAAATGTCACTGCAAAATTTAATAGGGGGCTTAATAATGCGCAGTACGAATGCTCGTTATGTGACTAAATGTGGTATGTGAGAACTGTATTTACTAACCCACAGACTGGAGATGAAGAGATGCTACAGTCGCGACCACGGTAACTATGTACCATAATCTGCAACATATAAGAAGACGTACGCTTAACACTTGAAGGACTGAGATATTTTCTAATGTGCAATAGCTTTTCCACATAGGCTATACTGGAGTAGATTTGGGCCCGCCCTTGGAATAAGAGGCCTGAAAGCAAGACGTTCTCATTAAACCAATTTTCATTCAAATCTCTTTGTTTACACCGTTATTTAACTAAAGCCTATAGTGTGTAGTCCAGACGATCAGGAATTGCACGCCGGGAACGCATTGTTCGTAAATACATATTTTGCAGTATCATTTTAAATAGATGTTTTCAAGCATTTATTTTAATATTTTTTCTTGGTTATGGTTTACAACAGCTACATAGTGTCCAAAGTGGGATTATTTAGATAGTGGTTTTATAGTTATTTATGGCCAATCTATGCGTTTGTAATAAGTTTGGTCTTTGGAAACCAAGGTTTCTGGAAAAAAAACAAGGTTTTCCTTAAAAAAAAGTCTTAACTCGTATCATAGAAAGCTGGACTTTTGCTGAAAAACAAAATAAAAAAATATCTTTTTTATAATTTTATACTTTTTTTTTTAATATATATTTTATAATTTATACAAAAGACTGTATCTATCGGTGAGATTATTTGTTTATTACTAGACGCAACTAGTTTAGCATCAAGTCTGTTAAAGTCTGACTGACTTCAGCACTGTTTCACGGACAGCGCCAAACTAACGTGTGGGAGGGGGCGCTATAAATTTTAGTGTAGCCACTAGACTTTTTTAAGTCAACTTAATACAACTCAAAATAGAATAGAATAAACGTGTTAATGCTAAATGAATTGTTAATCACATGCGTCCATGTCTGTGCAACCGGACAGTAAAACAGTGAAACTCCAAAACCACAACAAGAAATAAATGTAAAAAAATATAACTAATGTTTCACGTCGTCATAAATGGACAGATCATGCAAGCGAACATTTTAACACCTGACAATATGTGATAAACAGAATGAAAATAATAGACTTGTTAGACTTAAATTATCCTCTGTACATTTTCACACACTCGTCTTGTGGAGTAAAAACATGAGCACGTTTTGTTAACTTGTCTAGTCTGATCCAGGTCCTCTTTATTGACTCAGGGTTGTTTTAGGCAGCACAAGGGAACCATGCTGATATTACAGACGCCTGTAGCTATATATAACATAACAAAACATCTTTTTTTAGTGTTTATTTTTAAGAGAAGGATTAGTCAAACAACGGCTATTCTCCACTAAAACAAAAAACGAAGATAGCCCTCGAATTTGACCCTATAGTATTTACTATACAGTACATAAAGTACCTAGACAGGTGGTTCAGACCACAGTAACTATTATAACAGTAACCACGAACTGTGGCGTTAAATTATTAAAATATTTTACACTGTTGCAAATATAAACATTTTTATATCCGCGTCGATATATTTATTTTATTGATACAACATGTTATAATTTTGATACTGTATATTTCGTGACTCATATTGCTTGGAAATATTGACGCTAAACTTTAAGTTAGATATAATGACCGGCGAAACGCGCGCGTGCACACAAACACGATAACGCGCACGTGAACCGCGCAGGCCAACACACAGACGTATTAGCCTGGCACAAATTCAACGTCCAATGATCTAATCTGCATTTATTTTCAGACTTTCGTTCATAGCGAAACATATTTCGTTCATTGTTAATCTAAACAAACGAAGTTTCTAAAAAAAACAGCACAGACACACCGATTTTCCGGTGTGATAGTTATATAATTACCTGCAGTTATGACAGAGGTCACCTAAAGTCTATAGGAATGTATTTTTCTTTTCCACATCATACCAGTTTAGAGTTTAGGTGCTATATGTAACTATATCTGATCGTTTAATAAGCATTTCTTAAAAAAACATTAATCTGCATTTATACATTTATTTATTTACATTTATCGAATTCTATCAACTGGTGGGAATCCAAAAAGTTTGACTTATTTAGATGCACATAGGAATATAATGCACAGATGAACATAAGAATAAATACAAAAACAACGATTCATCGAGGTGCCTTTACAGTAGTGCAAGTTTGGTTGTTAAAGCCTGTTTATACTCTGCTCACATACAATGTTTATCAATGTTTTATATTTGACTCCTTCATTTACATAAAATGTGGACCCAGTTAAAGTCACCAACTTCTAACGTTATGCAGTTTTCTCGCAGTTATACACCATTGATCAACTCTCATGAACGCAATAATGAAGAAATTTAATCAGCATTAGTTCGCACCTGCCAAACAATCTCTGCTGAGTGAGATGCCTTCGTTTCATTGTTTAAAACTAGAACTGAATGATACAAAGTGCAATAGCCGGTGCCAGACTAAAGACAATAGATAAAAATAAACGTTAACAGAAGGCTAAAACTAATGAGAGATGTCTTTGTGCACTTCTGTTAATTTGATGCATTAAATAAGTATTTGCTCGCCGTTAAAATCCATCCTGTTATTCATATATAAAGTCGTGGAATATCTGTATGAGTGGTCTTCTGTTTTACTCAACCCCATTTTGTAGTCAAACGAATTTCCAGGTCATTTACATATGCAAATTAGGGTTAATTGCAAACCCTGTCAGGCTGTACGTGGGAGATGTCAGAACGCCATTTTAGTTTTTCAGGCTTAGGGATTTGTTATTAAGAAAATGGTTCTTGGGATTCCCAAAAACCTTAAAAGGAGGGATTCTACAACTAAATGTTTTCTTTTGTAAGTTAATCGTTCATAAATTGAGAGGTGTGTAACAATACTAATATCAGTAAAACCTTGACTGTGACGACCAGTGTCCTCTTCTTAAGGAAACAAAATCTTATTGAGAGAAATTATTGCTGACGTTACTGGCAGGCTAAGAGAACCCTCTCAGTATTTGTACACGTTTGATAAATGGCCTTATAGACCGAGAAGATGCACGTGGTACTGGAAAAAAGTACAATATTGTTGTACTTAGGTGAACAAAAGATGATTTGTTGATTTAGGGGAACAAAAGATACAATTTGAGTTGCTAATCAAGTCTCCAAGACTGAACCGTCCTGCATCCCAATTCTAAACAAACCCTGCCACAATTAAAGTATATAGTACGTATGTTCACATAGTCCATAGTCACACAGACACACGCACACAAAATCTTTGCCCTATCTCTGTGCAGTCCATGTGTGTGGAATCATTTACCCCACTCTAATCTCCGCGGCAATAAACTCTACAGTGTATACTCATCTAATAATGCATAAAACGATCATGTATCTTTTGCATATATATTTTTATATTGCATATACGTTTTGCATATACGCATAATATACACAATTTTAGAAGATATCACTTATAGAGCTCACGTTTTAACTATAAGGCGAAATCTGAAAAGCCCAGGAAAGATCAGCCTTTGCAATGCAATCCTTGTCATGCGTTTACTGCTCATAATCGCATTAAGAGCCTTAGCAACATTAACACACTTTCATCACTGAAAATCAGGCTGCTGAGTTGGTCAAACACCTCTTTGGAAACACGTGTTGTTATTAGAAGTAAATCTTAAAGGCCTGACTTCTGGAGCACACGCTGACAGTTTATATAGTCACACGTCTGTATAATTTCGACGTCTCAGGCAAACTCAGACGACATATTAGTACGTTAGAAGAGAAATTATTTGGTTGATGGATTAGCATTGGCAAATAGTTAAACCATCTCAAATACACGAGTCGGTTTAAATAATGTAATAGTTTGTTGAGGCATTTTTAACTTTCATTTTCAAATTGGCCTTCGCCAGTATACACAAACCTGTAGATACACACACACACACACACACACACACAAAGCGTGTCACACTGGAAGGAAAAAGAGGGTATTTTGTTGATAATTTCATCTTATTTTAAACCATCTTCATAATTAAACTGGCTACGTTTAAGACTTTTTATATGCTGGATGAAGTGTTTTTGTTTTTGAAGTTTTGAAAGTTAAGCGTCTTTCTTTTTGTCTTTCATGACGAGTCTGAATGACAGCATAAATGTGTTTTTTTTTTAAAGAGTATGTAGCGATGATACCCCTGGGAAATGCTGAGATGTGCTAAAGAAATGGACTAGCTGAAACATGTTGTTGCTCGATAATTGACAATGACCCCGGGACGTGCCATCACTGAACACTCTGGGTCTGATTCTCACAGCATCTTTGGCGGACGCGTTGCCTTGGCGCATTATCTCTAACTCATTACTTCGCGACGGGTTGGCTTTCACGAAGGGCTCGAGGCCTACATGCCCCTGGTGCCTTTGGGAGTTTTCGCGTGGTATCGAGACCCGAATAAAAGACAAACAACCGATGCAAATCAATGGATTTTGTGTCACGGAGTGCGTTTGTGTGGCGAGTTTACGAAAGACGTGTAAGTTTTAGGAAACAGAACAGAGACGAACCAAGACCCACACGGTTTCTGACAGAGTTGTCTATTTGGCAGTCGCGCCTCCTATTGAACCAGTAATTTATTCAAAGGAGATTTTTATCCCCAGCGATCTGATTCTTATGATAATCAACCGACCGAGACCCTTTTCTGTCCCCTTGTCTGGGGGTCTACTCCCGGTCCTGACGGTTAAAGCTGATTTGCACGGTTTCACCCTGGCGATTCAGCGGTCACATTCCTAGACACTTACAGAGAAAGAGGCAAAGACAAAGGGTTGCTGGGAGCCAGTGCACTTGAGTTTGTACTGTGGGTTACAGTTAAAAGAGTCTCAAAGTCAATGTGTTCTTGGTTCTCCGACAAAAGACACTTATTTCACCACTGTACACAATGCACCGACTAAAAAGGCCTTCTTGGGGAGTCGGATAAGGCGCTTAAATAATGCATGCCAATGCGCATGTTTACGCAGCAGTTAGACTTTGTATGAAACGTTTATAAACGATAAAGAGATATTAAACGTCAGTCATAATTTCTTGTCCTCTTATTTCATAGGTTTATTATTTAAATGTATCCAGTGCAAGAACACAGAAACGTCATTATGCTTGAATTGTGGTACTGAAATTGGTGATTTGAAATAAACGCTCTTCTGTAAATTTAAGCAACATTGCATTGCTAATTCAAGAGGGTGGGGACGAATTGTAACAGCTACGTGTCATAAGGGGAGGGCTTAAACGATGCTATATGTTTTTGGCTTGCAGGTTGAGGCCCACAAACGATTCATACGCGGAATGATAAGAGGGGGGACAACGAGCAGCTCATTTCACTTTCCGTAGGGGAGGAGATGGGGCATCTCAATGGGAAATATGGGTGAAAAGCCTGCGTGCAGCCCGATACGGAGGCGCTGAATGGACGGGGCCAGTGCAACGTCACGCGGAGCCGCAGCCATGAAGCGGAGGACCAAAGCGCGAGACAATATTCTGGAGCGCACGCAGCTCGCGCGCACATATTTATCATTGCAATCCGTCCTAGAGATCGTCGATGCCTCTGGATGAGAGTAAGTATGAGCTAACATTTAACTCTGCATTATAGATTACATTCAAATTACAACTGCGAGTATGCTGTCCTTGTGTTTTTAGTGATGGATTTACAGAAATAGTCCCAGAACAGGTTGCATTGTAGCGGTCCTTGTAGGATCTGGCTTCCGAGAGCCTCTGCTATTGTCAGGGCGCAGGGGTCGTGTGCATCCTATTTAGACTTAAATAAAAGGATTATACTTAGTCGTATGATTGTAAATTATATTTTAGTCATTATTTGTTCAGCAACGAAGTGATTTGATCGTTTATATGTTAGCTTTTAGTTATATGGTTTCTCTTCTAAACTCATTGAGTCTGAAGTTACATCACCCCTTAGACTATAGATTTCTAGTCTAATTTGTCTGTATTTAAAATTAGGGATGATTTACAAGTCAATGCTTGTAATGCTTGTAAAAGGACATTCGTCTTTTTGTTTTATGACCTTTAAGACTTGTAAGCGATAAGAATTTGTAAGCGATAGCACCAGATTGAATTTTTAGACTTGAGAACTAAGAGTTGCACCATGATTGTATTAAACCCTTTAAAAATGCAGTGCGACAAAGCCCGATCTATTTTTCAGCCACAGAAAAATACGCGACTAAATGAATTTTTCAAAATTATTTTGGGCCATGATGGAAAGCTACAAATAAAAATATTTAGGCAGAGAAATATATATACAGGAAATGGTTCAAAAACCTTGGCACGCAGAATAATGCATTTGTATAATGTTTGTAAGATCGAGGCCTGTGCACCTGACGTGGTTAATCCTTATGGCCGGGGTTCAGATTTATCACAAGGCCGAATATCTGCTTTCCACGTGCCTCTTACACGCGCGGTTCCTTCTGCGTGCCAGGGAATGCGAAAGCCTGACACTTTGTACACAGGGATATCAGATGTACACTAAATAATCTTTTAATCTAAGAAAATATTATTTTATGGGTTTAGAAAATATAATAGACATGTATGTAGGTATTTATGTACCCTCCACTCATACACAAAACATTACTTAATATTACTTATCAGTTACATAACGCAACTATTGAGCAACGGATGGACAAAGCCAGCTATGAATATATAGATTTGTACAATTCTGATCAATTCTGTATCTGTTGCTGTCTATATGTTCAATAACTGTTAATTAAAGCTGTAGTGTGAAATAAAGTGGAGAACAATAGTGGATTTTGTGATATAAAAGTAATGTTAAATTATTTCGTATTAATTTTTAAATGACCATTAGAGACGTTAAGATGTGGTCTACCAACTTATATTTTCTCTGTTGCTCTGTTTCTATAACAAAGCATATAGCATATATAGCATAAATACATAATAAAAAGCGAGTCTGTAAAGAGTCATCTTTACAACCTTGAACCTTTTATTTGAAAGGTCAGCGTTTGTATTTATCTCACCAAAAAAGCATCACAATTTCTTTTTTCTTATGTTGTCCTTTTTTGTCTCTTTTTCTCCATACAGGACGTCTGGTAGAAAAAGAGAGGGAGAGATTTTGAGGGGACACGTTACACAGGTACTAATATTAAAAATGTTTCATTTAATAATTTCACTATTTAAGGTCACGTATTTTCAGTGGGCCTATATTAAGGGCAAACAGTTTGCAACGCAATGCACAAATCCACACGCGCAGATACAACAAGAATAGCGGATGCAACCCATTCATTCATAAAAACAAAAGATTTTGTTTCTGGGACGCACTAGCATTGAATGCTTGGTTTAAGAGTATTATGCTTCATTTTAGTTTATACTTTCTCTCAGTTTTTTTTATTTTTAACCTTACTGTTTAACTAGTAGGACGTCGGTATGAATACTTAACCCGCATGTTAATAAGAGCCATAACAGCGCACTTGACAAAGGGCGAATTATTTTATATCATTCTAAAGGACGATCCATTTATAGTGAAAATCCCAAAAGAAAAGGCCTATATAGATGTCGTATTTTCACACAACCTGAGTAGACCTACATGCCTCCGTTTCTTAGTGGTCTATTCAATAACTTGAATGAACGCATGTGAATCAGCGCTTTATATGTGAGCACATAGCCCACGCCTTTCCATGTTTTACTTTTTTTAAAGATCTGTGTTGTATAAGTGGGTTAACTAAACGTTTCATAACGACTTATTGAACACTGGCTGGCAGTTCATATTTCCCCCGCAAGTGTTCTTATGGTTTAACTCGCAATACCGCACAATTGAAACTTACATTTACCTAATGAGGAAAGCTGAAATAACCGTCGTAAAACGATCGATAAAACGTTTATTGCATTTTCCATATTGCATTTATAGGCCTTTTCACACCACGACTCCAGATCGCCGCGTTATTGAGTCAAATATGTCTGTCAGAGGACGCAATATATCATAGAAATACGCAAATATATAGCAGAGTCCTAGATGCAATTCTATTTACATTTATTACGGTGAATATTAACTTCCTGCGAAATGCGTCGTTAACATTTTGATCAAATGATTGTCTTTGAAAGAAAAACTTTGACCAATCATTTGTATTTATTGTGATTATAAATAATTTAGAAGTATTAATAATTATATCTGTATTTTTGTATATATAAAAATAATATAGGCTACAGAATTAATCTGATTGTGTGATTTTCGATGTGCTTGATTACAAGCAATGTGCTTATCTTACAACAGCCAATAATAATAATAATAATAATAATAATAAATTAAAATAACTTGATTGCATTAAGAAAAAATTTGTTCACACATATTTAACGTGCATGATCCAAAAAGAGCTTAAATTAGGTTGTTTTAGTTATGTATGTATTCATATTAATAATACTGAAAATAGTAAAAATGGGCTCAGAGCATGTGTGTGTGTATTAGTGTAAATGTAAACCTGCTTTTACTAACTGTTTATTTACACTTCTTATTGACAGTCACAAAGGCCATTTGCAACCACTTACAGTGAGAGTGAGGAAATGTTGTCCTGTTAACAATGTGCTGGTGCTGTTAGTAAAATAATTAGATGATGAGCCATGTGTAGAGTAAATAAAAGTGTTTGAACTCGCCCCTGTGTCGCCATTTTCACTAGCTTGAAAGGCTGTAATAAGTGATGACACTCTCTCTCTTCCCCCCCCCATCTCTCTTTTCTCTCTTTGATTTCAACACCTCTGAGAGTGTATGGGGAGGGGCTCCTCACACACAAAGGCTTTTAATTGGACCAGCTCCTCTTTTATTTGCATAAAATTAGACTGGCTAAGAGTTGTGAGAAAGAGAGAGAGAGGTTGAGAGCAAGAGACCTCATGATTTTGCCACTTAGTGCTGAAAGACAGGCTTTTGAAACACAAACAACAGAGACTTGAGGGTACGTTTTTGGAAAACTAAAACAACCAATTTTACAGTTCTTTTCCGTTTTCTCTGTGAGCGCAGTCAGGGTCTCTTTCCATTTAAAAATAAATCACAGCCTTTGCGGGATGTAGCTGAAAGCATCTCTCACCCAGCGAGAACGATCAGCCTGCAGTGACACAAGACACACCAAACAGCAAATGAATCTCTAAAACCAGCTCAGACCGGTTCATCTGCATATACAGACTGTTGAAATCCTTCTTTACCAAGTCGATACTTAAATGGAATTGTGGGCACAACTAGTCAGCTTTTAAAGAAGTTTTCTAAAGGAGGAAAACTATTAGAAAACCAGGAGAACTGTAGTGTGTGCTTTATTTCAATTCTACAACCAACACTAGATTTATATACTTTTGTAACAATGCCCTTCTTCAAAAGCTTCTTTCTTTAATAATAGCCATTGTTTTTGTTTTCTTTTTCCTTTGTCACATATTCCAGCCAGACATCACAGACCTAGTGCAGCCCTGATCATTAATAAATGACTTGCGTTATATACATCAGCTTTAATTAATGCCTGTGTTGAACTAAACACAGTTGACTTCAATCCAGTCTTAATTAGGAAGTTAATAAAGGATCTTTTTTTTAAGGTCCCAGTTCATCTCTGGTTGGGCTTATTTCTTCATATGATGGAAGAGGAGGACGGGTGGCCGGAGGGGTTGGCTGTTATCTTTGGTTATCTAGCTGTATGAGTGATATCAATTCTTCATAAAGCTAGATAACCGAAAGTAACAAGAATCCCATTACACACCTGAAAGGCATCACCCCCCCACGATCTGTACAGCCCCCTTCTCTTTTCCTTCCCCTCCCTCCCTTTCTGTCTCTCTCTCCCTCAATCTTTGCATCTTCTTGTACGAGCAAGACACAAAATGGCTTCCATCAGTGCTGACAGTGAAGGTGAGCAGCATTTTTTACTGTGTTCCTTTGTTCGATAAACAAGCTGTGATTGTAGCCCTCGAAAAAAGCACAATGCAGCTTCGTCTTTCCTCTTAAAGTACAATTTCCCTAATTCTCCTTATATTGCATGTAAAAATAGCATTTCCTGATATGGCTAATGTGATTGTAAAGGGTGTTTTAGTGACTAAAGAATTACACAGGAAGTATAAAAAGGCTAACCGTAGTCTGCTAATATTTTTGAGAAGCCTGCTATGGAGTTTGCTCATATTTGTCATATTTATGTTTATGAAAAATTACATCCACTAAATTGTAAGAATAGATGTGGAATTGTCAGACTCAGCCACAGTGTCTTTTAATGCAATCATTATACAACTAAATGTATTACTCTGGGAAATAGCTGGCTAGTTCACTCGAGTGCTATCAGGCTAACATTAGAAAGCTAAATGGGATATTTGATTGATGGCCACAGAAAACACAGGAAAAAAAGGAGGAGAAGGAAAAATAAACATTCACGTCACTAGGCAACGACGTTTATTACAAATAATGTATAGAATGAGAATTATGATGAACAAATATAACCGGCATGACTGATTGAATGTACTGCAGATTGTTTTGTAGAATAAAAGCACGTAGACCTGCCTATTAAATTCCTTACTGCAGGAAGTATAAAGAGGAAAGAGAATGTTTTCCAGTTTCTAGTTGTGTGCAATTCTACAAAAAATGCATTTGTATGGGTACGACACAGTGTTTGAGAACATGTTTAATCTCTAAGTTGCTAGTCTCCGAGCTCAGTGCAGCAGGCTCAAGCTTAAAACAGGGCCACATGATCATCACCAGGGTGCCTCTGCTAACACCCAAACCCCAGTCGGAGAATCTACCAGCTAACAAATTTAGGTTGTAGGAATGTTTCCCTTAAATATTATTTACATTAAGTAACATAAACGTTAAAAATGTTGTTTCGAAAGTTCTAGGAACACATTGCTTAATTCTATAACAAATGTTCCTGTAAATGTTCCACTAACTACTTAAGAATAACATTTTTGCTATAATATATAACGTTAAACAGTTCTACTAATGTTACTGCAAGAACTTTTTGATTATTTTGAGAGAACTTTTAGAGCATGTTAGCCAATGTTCTAAGAACGTTCCCTGTTAGTTAGGTATTTTTCATGTAGAATTAGTTTCCAACAAAAGCTTACAAAGCTCATTTATTTGTTACCATTGTTTAACGAGGTTGGTGTGTTGAGACCTCATTGTCTTTTCACAACCAATCATGCATTTGAATAATTAACGGGCCGAGGCTTTCCCACGCAAATCTGGCTGCTGCTCTGAACCTCGGATGCATTCGAACCTCGAGCCAGTACTGAGAAACAAACGTTGATTGTCTGAACTCGTATTAGTTAAGTTTCTGTGGAGAGGTACTTGATTGGACGTGACAGTTGGCTGGTGTTATAAATGGGCTCGGTTGGAGCCAGCGCTGGGACGGATGCTTCTAGGTGGAAAAGCTTGTTGTGATGGTCCTGAATACAGATCTGTTCCTCACTGTGGGTTCAGTGCTTAGAGCAGCTGAACATGAACTGTTGCTGACAAAAGCCATTAGCAAGCCTGTACCACAATCCCTTCACTATTAAGATTGTGATCAGGGGCTGGACATCAGCCAATCAGATCATTGTACCTTTGGGCATGTTAAGAAGTAATTTATACGATCTCTTCACAGAGATCACAGAGGCTCCAGACTTACTCTCTTCAACAGAGCTATTTCAACTTAGTTTTCTGATTAGGACAGAGTTTAGTAAATAAAGTGAGACTTTATCGTTAACTATATACCCATGGTTAATTTGCAATGATCTGCTTTTCTGATCTGCTAATTGCATTTAATTTTAACATTAATGGATATAAAGGAAGAATTGTTTGTGGTGTAAATGATAAACACTTTATCTATGTGTTGTGGGGCTGACGTTCTTCTCATGTTACTGTAGTAGCTGAGAGACCTGCTGCATTGCAGGTGCAGGGATTATTACAGCACTGAGAGCAGAAGACAATGACAGAGTCCAAACCTTGTCAATGAGAGGGAAGACCCAGCTAACAATGTTATAAGAACATTTTCCTAATGTTTCCATTAATAACAAAAATGTTAAAAAATGTTCTAGGAATGTTCAAAACATCCAGTTTTTTAATATTTTAAATTTGCTTAGTTATAAGAATGATATTCAAACATTTTTTAATCTGAGCTAATTGTACTAGTAATGAGCTAAATGAGTTTGGCATGGATTTATTATCAAAAAGATACTATCTAAGCAGCAATTTATATATGTCTTAATGTAATAAATCTGGAAGAACAGACCACATATTGGCATCATTTTCTCAGCTACAGTAGATTTGGCTTTGGCACCAGCCATCATTATCTGTCTCTCACTGTATCTTTTACACCTACTGAGTGTTTGCCCTTGCGGTCTCAGAAGCATATGCTGTCTGTGCATTTTGGCCTGGTTACAGCGTACAGTTGGCAAAAGTTCAGTTACAAAATGTTTGTAAAAGTCCTCTACAGGCACAGTTCTTATGTAGCTCAACTACAGATACAGCATGGTGCTCTCAACACGTATACTGATAAATATATTTACCTTGAATGCACTGTTAGTTATTAAAGTGTTTCTTAAATTGAATGGTGTCTTGGCTGATTAGCATGAAGGTTGCAAGTAGCATTCAGGCTAACAGTTTTAGATTGTAAGGACATTTCCGTAATGTTTCTATTAAGTAACAAATTAAAGATATAATTTTAAATGTTCTAGGAATGTTTAAAACATCCAGTTTTTTTAAGGTTATATTAACATTATTTCTTTCAGTTATATTCTTTTGGTTATTGCTATTGGTTAGAATGTTATTCAAACATTTCAAATTCTATGTTTTTGAACCATTAACAACTTAAAATGTTTTTAATATTATATATGAAGTTTTAAAATTCTACATTACTGCAAGAACTTTAAGAGAATTGAGAATGTTGGCCAACGTTCTTAGAATGTTCAATGTTAGCAGGGCTGGACATGTCAGGACCTCCGTTTGGAAAGAAAGGCAAAAAAGGCAAGTTTGTCGCCCTTATCGAGCAGATCTATACTGAAAGTGTCAACTAGAATAACAGGCATTGGGGGGCTTATCTTCCCCATCCTCCCCTCTCCCGTTGACTGTACTGTCAATAGAGCCAGTCCACTTGTCACAGAGACAATGGATTCCTTTACCAACCTTTTGACAGCGCTCCAGTCACATCAACCGGGCTGCTTTTGGTGAGCAGCGCTCTGATTCCTGCCCCCGGCTACGCTTCTCTTTCTTTGGACGGAACTCACCAACCGAGCTTCAAAATGGCTGCTCTGTTGGAGAGGAAACTGAGGAATAGACGCTGGTTTCTTAGACCCCCTCCTGCCCGAACGTCGCCCCAAAGAATTGTGAATTCCCTTTAGGCTGTTAGAAAAGTCAATGGGCCCACACACACAAAGAGGATTAAACACTCAGCAGTAACAGGTGTAGCCAAACGCTGGCCTGGCCACATGAAAGGCTGATTCATCACACAGGCTTTATGGCGACAGGGAGACCACACCATAATCGTTTAGACATTTAAATTTGGTCTAACGGAATGAATGGGTGGTTGAAAAATGGGCTTGTGTTTATTGTGTCTGAAGGTAGATGAATATGAATATGACATTTTGTTGAACTCATGTAACAGTCAGATGAAAGGACTGCTTGATGTAATCAAAAGTTATTGTAGTTAAAATAACTAACTAAAATAACTGTTCGTACTGAGGTGGCATTTTTGCCCTTTTTGAAACAGCTCCTCCAAGTGTCTAAATTCAAAAATGTCATGTCATTTTTTGGGAATTTTTTTTAGCATTCAGAAATCTTTAACAAATCAGAGCATTTTTAGCTGCATTTAAATGTTGCCTATCAAACAAATTACGAGGGGCGGTTAAAGAAAACAAATATTCAGATGTTGTAAAATCATACATCTGCCTGATTGTCCAATTTTTAATGGGCCATTTTGTGGAAAGCTTGGCACGCTAAACCAGCACTCACTCCAGTGAAATGACTTTCTTTTTTTCACTGAAGCATCATCTGGATGGCTTTTCAGATGCTGTCCAGTCTCTGCCACATTGTTCTGGTCTCACTTCAACACACCTACATGTCCAATGAAAGCACACAGTCCTATTGTTACCTCAGCTGTTAATGTCAGAGGCCTTTCAGTGGCTCCTATTTGCTGTATTTGCATAAGGCACTTTTCAGCAAGCGTTTGAAGTGGCCTTGAGAGGGGTCCACTTTATGCAGCCACAGCAAAAAAATGTCAAGTGCCAATTAGGAAAGGTTTGCTGCCTTTCAGCAGATCCCCACCCCTCCAATCCCACTCTTTACTTCACCCCAGCCAACTCTCTCACACTTCGGCCCCTCTCACCCAGAAACCCTGTGAATGGCACCTTAAAACAAAGACCAGCTCACCCAGTTACCTCAGCAGTGGAGGAAACTTCCCTCAGGAAAGACTGGCCTGCCATGTTGTGATCATTGAAGAATCTCATGCGAGATGTTTAGCAGGATTTTATAGTCCGTCCCTCAGGTGTGCTTCAGATCTGCCAAGATGAACCCATCAGATCATGTTACTCAAACTGCTACATCTCAGATGCGATAATGGTGTGTTCCAGCTACCATGGAATGTTCTCACAACTTTGGCTCATGTTCCCAAAAAGTTCTCTCAAGGTTATCAAAAACATTCTTGCAGTAAAGTTAGTAGAGTTTTTTTAAATGTTATATATAATTTATATAAAAACATTATTTTTAGGTAATTAGTGGAAGGTTTTAAAAATGTTACAGAATTTAAAAATGTTTAAATAGTGTTCCTACAACCTAGCAATAATGTTAATACATCTAAAAAACTGAACGTTTTGCATGTTCTTAGAACTTTCAAAGTAACATTTACATTTTTGTTACTTAATAAGAATGATCTTAAGGGAAACATTCTTACAACCTAAAATTGTTAGCTGGGGTGTACGTTCTGGAGTGTTTGTGTTTTCTAGAACATACTGTTGTAGAGCTCTTTTATTCTTTATTACACTTCTAAAGCTCCTACAGTGGACAGAAAAGTAATGTCAGTATCATTAGATAGTGTTAGGATACATATATTTGTATTTGTTTTCCATGTTTGTGTTTTGTTGATGTAGAATTCTATTCAAGAATAGAATTCTGCTAGCACGCTAAAGAAAGAACGTGTTCCTAAATGGCCAGGCAAGCTTTTTTTGTGTTCTCCGGGACACTGCTGTTTCTCCACACAACGTTTACTTGTGTTTGTTGTCTCCTGCCACCCAAAAGGATTTATTCTTTAGCTGTTTGTCTCTTTCATTCAATATCTCAGTGCAGATTTTTTCCCAGCCTTGATTCTCAGATGGTTGGGTCTGATTTGCATGCATTTGCATAATGAAAGTCATTTGCATGCTCAAGGCAGACTTTACCATGAGAACAGACATGAAAAAGGTGCGTGTGCGCCCGCGCACCCACGTGCATGCGCACGAATGCCCGATTACGTTTATGCTGTCACACGCTGATGTAGCTACAAACTTCATTCATGCCTTCTACCCTTTATCTTTCCATTTTCCCTCTCAAACAGACCAACAATCCTGCTCTCCATGATGCCAGGGAAAGGACAGAAGGGCAGGTCGCATACGTGGTTGTGTTCCCACCCCGAGTCCTGCTGGCGTTGCATCTCCCCTCCCCTTCGCTGCCTGCCTGCCCCCTTCCTCCTGTCATGAGATGCAGTTCACACAAAGCCACCATCTTAGAGCAATGCGGGCATTTAATGGAAGTGAAAAATAAGCAGGTACGACCTACCATCACTCTTCCGTGCCTCTCACCCTCCTCTCGCTCTCCTATTTTCTTTTACACGCTGCGTCCCCCGTTCCCCCACTCTAAGGCACTGTTTATTGCAGCAGATGCATTTGTTAATTGTGAATATCACACGTTCTGGTTGCGATAGCCGCTGAAGGGGGCTGGGAGATGTTTTGTACTCGCTGGCATTAAATCATTCTCCGGCACAATGGTGGAGGCAGAACCGCATCTGCGGGCATCGGTTCTGAATAGATCGCCATCGGGGATTCCGCCGGCCGCCGCAGCATCGTGCCAGCCACCGAGATGGCACACTGCCATACCTGAGAGGAGCATCGAGACCTTTCTCCTGCTTTTAGCCGTAGTTGTCATGATATTATTTTTCCCATGAGGGAAGAGCTTGAATGTGCAAACTGGATTAGTACTGGAAGTAAAGAAGACTATATAACTACAGATAGCTTTAGCATAAAGCGTGATTGAGGGTCACTGTAAGAATGGTCTCGCTTTTGTAGCCCCTGCCCAGACAAATCCAGCATTGTTCTCTGTGATGCGCCGTTATTGAGGCCAGGAAGCTATAAGTTTGAAAACCGCTTAACCAAAACACCAATTAGAGCGGCTGTGGCTGATTAATTGAGGTAGCAAAGTAAACAATACAGGCCATTGTCCAGCAAGCTCTCAGAGGGCAGTGAAAGACTAGCACTGCTCAGGACTCAGTCTCAGCTTGAGAAGAGTGGAGAGTCATAGAGCACAGACAGTGAACTCCAGGCCTAGATTACTATATACAAGAAGAAATTATACTAGGCAATGAAACTATCTGTCTGTTCCGACTTGAATATGCTTCTCTTAGCTCTGTGAAAGATCAGAAACTATAAATACTAATATTTGTTCAGTGTATAGGTTAATATATATCCAGTGTACTTTTATAAAAATAAAAGTAGGGTGATCAATAATGTAATTTTATTAAAAATGTAATTAAAAGACAGAATTACAGAAGTCTAGAATCTAGAAGTGTCTGCGTCTAGAATCACATCATTGTTTCCTTTTGTCTTGCAGTAATCTAAGTGCACCACAGTAAACAGGTGGCAAACTGGGGATGAATGTGAATGAGGGACTGCACACTAAATTATGCACAGTAAAAACAAAGGCACAGCAGAGCAGAAAAAAAGAGAAATCTGTAGCAGCTTGCGTCTGGGAGTGTGTGTGTGGTTTAGAGGTGGCTGAGACTTGGGCAAAGGGGCAGACAATCTCCTGTCTGCACACACACACACACACACACGGCTCCCCTTTTCCTAGCAGCTGCTCTTGGCTCTCCAGGCAGGCACCAGCCTTGGGAACCACCATGGTGAGGCTTCCCCAAACATGGGCACCGGGGCCCCCCAAGTCTGAGTCTGTCTACCTCCCCCCACCCCTTCGTCTCTCCATCCCCCTCCTGATGATGATGCTGGATGCCTGGGAAGAACTCTAAGTTCATGGTCAGACTGCCTATTGAGCTGACAGCCTGACTGTTTGCTCAATTCAGTCGTCTATTCAGGCCGGACGGGAGGAGGGAGACAGAGACACAGTAACACTCCAACGAGTATTCATTTAGGGAAGACAAACGGAGGGAGAGAGGGAAATCACGAAAGAAAGAATAAAAGGAGAAAAAATGGAGAGGGAGGTGCGGAGAAATTGTTTATTGTGTCACATTTGGCTTGCTGCTAAACATTCAATCCCATAATGCATTTCAGTCAGTTTGTTCCTCACTATATTAACTATAACTGTATCTCGTAACTCGTGAAGGGTCTTTATTTTATTTCAGTCTGTTCTTCTTTTTCCGAAAGGGAAACATCTACTTAATCTTCTCTAGTTTATCCAATTTTTCCTCGCTCGTGAACGTGGACCGCAGTGGATATATGAGCAGCTAGCTCTCTTGTGCTCTTAATCACCTGCAAGCCTCTGGTGTTCTCCAGGCTTAGTTGGGTCACATGCCTCCTCTTTGCTTTAGTACCAAGCACAGAGGCACGGTCAACTTCGGCCTTCATTTCTTAACCTGGCACTCGCTGCAGGCCGCATGAGCTTCTGAGGCATTCGTTTTCTGCAAATGTATTTAAAACCTTCCAGTTTTTCTACAAAACAAGCAACTATTCCATCTGCTCAGTAATCATAATCTAATAATGAAGCCAGTTTTTTTTCAGTAAATAGTTTGTGGTTTGTTGTTTAAATCTAATGGACAATTACTAACCCAGTTCCTACTAACTAACTACATGTGTATTCTGATTTAAAGTAAAATTCTTAAACCTATTTCCCAAAATGTCATGTATTGCATACGACTGTATATTTAACTAAACACATTTGTCTGTTTCTTTGTTTGTTTTCAGGTTTTTAAAGTGGAGTGGAATATCATTGAAGGAAGGATGATGGTTCCTATATAGTTCCAGCAGCTGATGGAGTCTTTACTATGCGTCTGCCCCAACATCGGATTTAAACAGCACTTTATAACTTCAATCGTAGCAACTGTTGTAACAGTTATAGTATGTACTACTATAGGGGCCATATGTTCCTTGAATCAAGTGATGTGTGTCTTAGTTTTCTGTGTGTGTGTCATGAAGAAGGGGTTACAGCATGAAACTTACATACTGTAAGTCACTGTACGGGTCTGGGCAAAGTACTTATCAAACTGAGCATTTGTACAAATGCTTTTTTTTATTTTTGCTAGTGAAGGTTTCTGTTCAGATAGTTCTGCTGAACAAAAAAAATGTAACAAAAAAAAAACATTTTAACATTTAATAAAAGGTCAACAATTTAAGTTCAAGTTTAGAAAGAAACAAAGAACTTAAATAAGCGAAAGATTCAGGGCTTTGAGCAATAAATTTTTAAAATTAATTTAATTCATTTATAATAAATTAACCCAAGTCAACACCATCCAATTTAATCGGTCTTGGAAGACTGTTATGAGTACAAACTTTAGTATAGTGCACTTTATAAGTAATTATTTCATCTAATGTTTATTCTTTAGTTTTCGTTGTTAAAGACAAATGCTGTTCTAGAAACTGCCTGTTAATTTGTATGTACATCCCCTAATCTATTTCTCCAGTAACCGATTACTAATTGACATTTAACAAAAATTAGAATAATGAGTGAGGCTCTGTAGAATCCGCATGTATGAATAGGAGACCCACGGCAGCGGTGAACGATACTGCACTCTGATTGGACGGCTCAGTGTGTCGTGTGTCACACACTTATTGGACAGAGAGCTGTTGTCTTTAATTTCTATGCAATTGCGTTGGGCTTGCAATCACCTGAAACAGAAGGCAGATTACAGCAGTCGTTTATTACTTACAGTAAATTACTGTACTTAAAGACATTTGTTGACGCCATACTAAATCTGGTTTAAGGTGAGAGGAAAAGTATATATACATATACATTCATTCCCACCAAACCCGGTTTCACCATCCTTTTAGATTTTGTTTTTATTTTTGTTTAAAGACTAAAAACAAAAAGGGGATTAAATGCTCTGTCTCTCTGTATTTATTTTAACAATTAATCATAGCTCAAAGAAAAAAATAATATGCAAATGTATTAAGAACTTACAAAATGAGGATGTTGTGCAAATGTATTTGCAAAACGTATTGTGCAATCTATTTTAGAAATACTTTATGGAATTTTTTTCATTGTATCAAAACTGAGATAATCTGTTTTATGACAAATCAAATGTGAAGACAATGAAATGATGAAATGGGGCTTTTTACTATGCAATTTAGTCTTTTTTTTTTTGTAGCAAGTTATGGCCTTTAGTTGGCCACAGTCCTGTAGTATCAATATTTTTCATTTAATTTCTAACTATATTTTTAATCTGTTCTAATGTTTTCTTCCATATCTCATTAACGCTAATATGATATTTTGTTTAAGATTTGACATTTTCTGTAGTACCGCATGTGCCTTTTTAATGATGTCCTGTTGTGGATATTAATAAAAGTTTACTTTGAAAACAAATGGTATTGTCTACAAAAATTGAAATTGCCAAACACATTTGTTACATAACTGTTTAAATTCAATTCCACTCAAATTCAATTCTGAAGCCACCACACAGATTTCACATGGGATAAAAATGTCAAGATGATGCTTTCATCATTTTATGATTAATAGATTCTTCATTTATTTAGGGCTTAAACCACTAACAATAAGCCAAAACCAGTCTAGAGTTTTACTGTCCGCCAACATTTCTTGGCTGCTAAGAGCAACTTACAATCTGGTAATAAGGCACATTAGTGTATGATAGGCCACAATGATGCTGGTCTGATACACATTTCAGTGAGACAACTGTTGCAACAGATATTTAAAGATGAAGACACTGGTAAAAGTGTCACCTGCGGGTGTATGAAGTCCATCCACAACAACTTAAAAACATCAAGATTGCAACTGAATTTAAGTAAATTAACCAAGTTTAAGTATTCATTTTTAGCTTATTTAGTATCTGTGTATATAAGGGTTAGCGTAAAATTTTTTCTCCAAACACACCGAATTAAATTTCTACCTATGCGTCTGAATTTGCAGGCAGTGAAAGAGACAAAGATAGCACTCTGGGCTTTTATGAGCTGCCAAAAAACAAAGCAAAACAGATCAGAGTTTATTATAGAGAAAAAGAGAGAGGGGGGAGAAATGTTTAGTTTTAACAACCCTTGACAAAAACGTGATAAAACATCAATTGATAATTCTTTTGTATTTATTGTATAATATATATCAGCAAACACCAAGTCAAACTATTGATTTTGATGACAGAATCCCACAGCAACCTAAAGAAAATCCAAATACTGGTCTATGAACAACCACAGTGAAAAAACATGTAAATAAACAAACATACGATAGGTTGTGTTAATAATTAGTTATCCATAATCCAATGTAAAATGCCTGTTCTGACGATTCTTACATTTAAGATAAGCTTCATTGATGCTGGCATACTATAGAATTTATTTATTTTCTACAACACAACAGACTGTGTTTTAGTGGTTTCCCAACAATCCGATCATTGTGATGAAAGCTGGGAAGGAAGAGCTGATGATCACCAGGATGGCATTTATTATGCCGAACTTAAATCCTAATGGATCACCATTTCATTGTATCTCTGACAGCTCCACTTCAGCCTAGAGATGAAGTCTGATTGGCTGTCAGTCTGCTTTGCAAATCCCGTTCATGCCACAACGCAGCTGAAGTCACTCCGTTAAAACAAAAGAGTGTAAATGCAAGATGGAGGATGTGGGAAAAGAATTTGCCCCCTGGATTTACCTCATGGGAAAGCCAGCGGCTCCAGTGGGCGTATGCAGCAGGGCGAGGTCACCCCGGCCCGCCATGCTGGTGTGAATGAGGAGGGACCAGAGACAGGAGTCAATGGAGACACCTCAACAATGAGTTTATGGGTGAGAAGGAGGAGAGGAACGACCTGAGGTCAAGTTCAAGGCCATTCTCACTGTCTGCACATTTTAATGAGGGTTAACACAGACAAACACACATTCACAAACAAAATCACACTTTTCCCAGCATGAGGCCCACACAGCATACATACTGACAACAATGTCTAAAATGAGGTAATGCTCACATAGCTATTATTGTGATTTAAACTGCAGGTTTTATAGGTTGTAGCAACAGTAACATTGCTGGGAAACAATGTTATTATTATTGCTATAAGCAGTTTTTTTATCTAGTTTTATCACACCAGCATTTAACAACAGTACTACAATATTACATCACGAGAACACACACACACACAAAATTCAATGATAAACAAATGTAAGATTTTGATAAAGAATACATATTCCATAAGACCAGTGACAACTTCTCAATTTCTTTTGGCATAAGGTCTGTCTTTTAGATTCTATTGTCTAATTTAATTCATGATTATTTAATTTTTATGGTGAACTGGCAGTAAATACAAACAGAAAACACACTCTGAACAACACACAGCTGAATCACATCCAACATCAACAAGTCAAAACGGCTGTCGCTTGCAAATTAAACAATTTAGAAGGATGCGTGTTATTTTGTTGAAACAATAGAAATCTTACAGCACAAATTTAGCAAGATTCACGGCTACTTAGTGGCATTTTTACACCTGTATCGTGGTATGTGCTGCATCGTGCAATGAATCAAGAATATTTAAAGAGGAAATGTTGTTTCAATGTGATTTCATATATTATTATGTGCTGATAGACAGGACCACACACACACACACACACACACACTGTGCACAGCGTCCCAGTGCTGTATCACAGCTGCTGTGAGTCGGCTCTGTGCCATGCTCCACCTCTCTCTCTCCAGCTTTCATGCTGCCTCCTGGTTGCCGTAGCAACTGATGGCACTGACTCAGAGAGGAGAGAAGGTCTGCAGCAGAAAACAACACTTGCAATCACATGCACGCATAAGAACGCAAATATATGCCAACGCGCAAATAAACACAAGCATACAGATGAGGATGCGCATACAGGGCTCTAAACACACATACTTGCACTAATATGTTTTGGCAGATAAACTAGCTTCATGCAGTAACATCTACATTAACTGGTTTTGGTCAAAAATGTTCTTTATTATGATTAAATCTGACTAAATATACCATCAAGACTCATTTGTAAGAGTTAAATCAAATAGCAAGAGATCCTTATGATAGCAACTGCATGTGAGCAGAAGAGCAAATATTGTATGTGAAAGCATTTATCTATTTAGAGAAGTATAATATATAACATTTAGTAACATAAGCAATTTATATGAAGCTTTGCGATTGATGCAACACTGTTATATTTAATAAGCCACTTATATTTCTATATTTTCTCTCATTCTGGAATAAGAATGACATTAAAAAATGAATCTAGAGTTTAACATATTATTCTAGGGAAACTAATACAAAGGGTGTTTCTAAACGAGCAGCTACTGTATTGATTGACAGCACGACCAGCGTGAGCGGATGGAGGGTTTTTTCCTGGTGTGATAAACAATGCAGAAAAATGGCAATGCAAAAACAAGAAATGCAAGATGTTTGTCAGAGCAGAACAGACACAGGGAAAAGGAGAGTTGCATGCGTGTGCAAATCTGCATGCATGTGTGTGTGTGTGTGCTTGTGTAGAAGCAGCACTGGTCACATGACCCTCTCTGTGTGGGAACCAAAGTCATGTAGGAACCTTTTTAGCTGTCAGTCAAGTACAAAACAATATCCAATCAGAGCTTAGGACACACTCAGCATC
Source organism: Ambastaia sidthimunki (assembly GCA_036877625.1). Lineage (NCBI taxonomy): Eukaryota > Metazoa > Chordata > Actinopteri > Cypriniformes > Botiidae > Ambastaia > Ambastaia sidthimunki. Next base: position 82,228 of record JAZGTK010000320.1, read on the forward strand.
ACTACAGTCATTAACCTCCACCTTCAGAATTTCGGTCCAAAGACACTCTGCCAAAATTCACAGCCAACCCAAAGGTCTCCAATATACAGTCTGATATTATATGTATTTTGGATGTATAATCTGACCCTGCACTACTGTACAAAAAGGATTGGGCACCCCAACCCTGTAGCATTGACACATCTTCAGTAATTTTACAGACCAGCAAGTGGCTTCAACCGCTGGGCAAATCCATTGCCATAATCCTTTAGGGACTTCAATTACACCTAAATCTACTGTTTAAACAGTGACTTATCAACGCAACCAAAATCAATAGAAGGAGAAAATATGAAATTAATTTTTAAGTTCAGCACTTTGCTGAAATCGTTTTCAATTTTAGATGTTTGAGACGGAATCAAATCATAACAGGATTTTTATTTTAGATGTTTGAGACGGAATCAAATCATAACATAAAAGCGCTAAAAAAGCTGTTTTACAGGCCAGGCCAGTAGTTGGTGATGTCACTAGATAGACTGAACATTTAATACATGTGCGCATGACATCACAGTTTACATAAATTAGCATTTTGGTAGTTTACACAGAGATATTTATATTATTTTCAAAAATTTGCATTTGGTTTTCAGCCTCTATAGTGCTGTTGTCGTATAAATGAACGTCAGAAAAGTTTCTGTTTTTTGCTGAAAACGATGTCATATGAACGACCCCTGAAGTGACTCAGTCTGAGAGCGGCCCTTAACACAGTCTCTAATTTATCACATATGGTCACAGGATTAAGCGGAACACCGACAGGAACATACAAGGCCTGAACACCAACTCCACTCCACAATGACACTTTTAGGAGGCCGGAACCCTTAATTAAAGTGCAGACGTGAAAGAGGACGCAGACAGACAGGAGAGCAGAAGAAAAGCAAATGAGATGGAGTTCTCCAGACTGTCTGGGAAAGAGTGTGGGAGCGTGTTGCCCCTTGTGCATATGTGCACATGTTATCCAAGTGGGCGGGACTGGGACTGATTAACGTACGAAACAATTTCAGTGTCAACATTGACTAAGGTTTTCATTTGACTGCATTCCTATTATGGGAACATGAGCACACAGTTAATTTGTTGAGCCATTTCATGCTAACGTTCCATGCTTTATATTTTTTAGACAAACACATAGCCAGAGAGGACTGCAGTCAACATGAGTATGCATTGCCGTGTGTGTACACACCAGTTTTCTGTCTGAGACGCACAAAGAGTTGGGGTGAAAGGTCAAAGAAGTGCACTAAGATGGGTGGCTTTCTTATGCTAATTAGTATACCCATGCACCCCCAGCTCTGTCTGATTTTGGGGTTTTGGGGCTCCCTGATGGCACTGGGTTCAGTCCCACCATGAGCATTCTGGAAAGTGGGTGGTGACTGATGGTATGTGATGGTTGAAGGATGGATAAAAGTGAATTATTGTTTAGCCTAGCGATGACAGGCTGAGAGACACCAAAGAATTAGTGAAAGCAGGGATGTCTAGACACGAATGAAAGTCTACTGAGGCCGTGTTCAGAAAGATCTGATGGTTAGTTTCCTTTAAACAAGATATTTTAAAGGGAACTACACATTTAGGCCAGAAAGGCTCACAGAAGCTAGAAGACTGAAATAAGGACTGTGGTCCATAAGCTCATATGTTAAGATCAGGGGTCTCCAAAAAACGTCCCTGGAGGTCCGCAGAGCTTAAGTTGTAGCTGCAGATCTGTGGGCCTTGTTGGACACTAGATTTTAAATGTAAAGAAAAGTCTTTATTCTATGGTCACATTAGGGCAAAGCAACATTAACAGTCCTACCAACAAGAGCAAATGCTATCTGTATATGAGTCTTAAAGTATTGGACAACAAATTAATTATAGACTGATGCAACAGCATATAAATGTAGAGATACTACTAACAGATCAATGGGCTTTACCTATTGTGTGTAATTTTGCAATGTGTTGCCAGCCTGTCACATCCTAATCATTCATTATCTAATAATGTTAGAAAATGCAGAATTTGTGCTGACTTCGTTCCAACTTAGCACGAAACCCATTAGCACAAACCGTGTGCCAATTAAGCTCTAGTTAAGAAACCGTTTGGAAAGGTAAACCTTACACTTGCCTAATGTCTCACATTTCTCTCATCTCCTTTATGATCCCCATGCGTGTTTTATAAGTTTCAACAAGAAGCATTGTATTTGTAATGCATTCAAACAAATAGCCAACATAACTTCACGATCAGTTTATTAGCAGTTTCAGAGGTTTTCTTTGACGTGACAATCCGTGAAATTGTGATGAAGGGAATGCGCTCGCAGCCGCGGGGCGTGTCTGGGAATTCACAAAGCCCCGCTGATTCTCATGCAGCCGGCAGTCGTACATGCTCGTGTTCGCGGAGATGAAAGCGTTAATACCACAGCTTGTCTTACAATAACTTATAGCAGTGACACATACAAGTGAGTGATCGAATTAGACACTGAAAGCTTTGTCTTCACGCAATGAATAGCGAGTTTCAGTCAACGTTGTCCCTAAAAGACCACCAGCAATGTTAGTGGACGGCTATAATCTACACAAATTTATAAATAACTGTGAACACAAACAACACACGAATATCTGTTCATATGCTGCTATTCAGTCGGTGTGTTTTATAACATTGTCTATAGGCTAATAGTGCGCTTTGCATTTGGTTCATGTCGAAAATCCAAATACAGAGTAAAAAAATAATAATTTTAATGTAAAGAAGTATAGGGAAAACTAATAGAAACTGAAAGACCCTAATGGATTCCTAATTGTTTTGCTAATAATAAAATACTACAATGAAAACCTTTTGTCTGTTTTTCCTCACATAAATCCTAATATCTTATTCGTTGATGAATGTTAACATTACAAAGATAATATCTGGAATATACAGGAAATATAGGTTAATATAAAGCTGCTCTCAAAAGCGCTAATGCAACTTTAGGTAAAATTAGAATTTCAGAATTAAAGGCTTGATTTTTAATTTAAACATTATTGTTGTGGCCGTACAGGTCCTGCGTTTAGACAGAAGTACCCTCCTTAAATTTTATACATTGAGGAATTACGGGACGTCAGCCTGAATTAACACACAAGGTGAAGGGGATTAAAACACAGCCTACCAGTTCTCACAGTTTTCCTCGCATCAAAGCAAACGCCTTTTGTTTAATGCGTCTCTTTATCTGGACTGTGTGCTTTCCACACTGCAGGGTCCAATTAAAAACCGGAAAATAATAAATGAAGGCAATGAGATCATTCACTCACCCGCTGATATTCGTAACAACCAATCAGAGCCAGCAAAATAAACCCGGTGATTTTATTAACGCAAATAAGGATTCTGATTGGGAAAGGGGTGTAGACTCATTTCCTACTAATTGAAACGCCAACATCCACTTAAAGGAATATTTTCGTTATAATATTCGTTGAAGGTGGATGGTCCCAGCAATATAAGTTTTAAAACATGATAGATTGTTGTTGCATTTCTAAATGTTTTCTTATGTTACTTATAGCGTTAGAATTGATAGAGCTACGAATTCAAAAGTAATTTTGTGTATTTTATACCATCAATAAAAAAATAATATTATTCTCATGTTACAAAAAAGCAAAAATTAATTACTTGTTGAGCTATTTTGAATATAAAAATAAATAATTATTAATCAGCTTGTTTTTGCTATAAACGCCACCTGCAACCAGGTGGCAGCTATGAAAAGTGCTTGTTTGTGCTTAAATTATTTAGCTTTTTGAAATGTGGTGCAATTGAGTTAATTATTAAAGAGCCTTTTAAATAAATATGATGATGGCCAAATTTTCATTAGTTGAAAAATGTGACACTTTAACGGCATCTATAACCCTGACACTTGTAAAAAGTTCGATTCATCAAGAGAGTGGAAAATTATACAGTTAATTAAAAATATAATGAAGATCGTATAGCAGAGCAAAGACATCTGCCACCTAAATCTATATACATTATATATTGTGTGACAAAGCGACTTATTTATTAGGGCAAAAAAGTGAATTTTCATTTCATTTTGGTGCAATGGGATTGCATGACAAAACGTGATAAATATTAATAAATACTAATAAACTGACGCAAAAATGAGAAAGGAAAGAGGACGTGTAACTTATTTTGGTCAGGGAGCTGGAGTGGATAGAGGTTTCATCTGGCGGTCAAATTTCAAGAGCAAGGGGATCTTTGTCAGCATATCTTTTTAAAGAGAAGATAACTGCATGATCCGGGAGGCTTCTAAGCATGGGTTTGCCTATACACACCTTTTTAGGGTTTCTTGTCAGCCGAGGGGTTTCTAATGAGAGCCGACAAGCGACTCGATGGGACCAAAAGTAATTGGCATGGAGTCGTGGGAAACCATAAACAAACAGCCAGGGGCGTATCAACCATTGCAAATGTGGGAAACATGTACCCCACATCTTTAAAAATTTCCAATTTGTTTTGAGAAATAATCAGTATATTATATAAGAGTTTTGACAGCTTGTAAAGAATAATTGCCGGCCGTATAACACTACGGCTTTAAGACCCAGCAGAAGCCTCTGCAAAGTGGTTCCTTCTGCAGTAAATTGAACCAATGTGCAAGCGGTAAACGATAATTTACTGTTCCTGGTACTCATTTACCAGCAAGAACTACTGGACAGTTACGTCTTCTTATCCATATTCATGAGTTGATGTGGTTACCAGCAGATAGTTCCTGCAAACAGCAAACAGGAACCACGTTCCCGCAAACAGCAGCCAATGGCATCTTGTTGTCGTCATTTATTATCACTGTTCATATAACTGAATGTTCGGAAACATAAGAACATTTAAAAAGACGTGAAGATTTTGGTTGTTTAGTTTTTAAAATAATAAATTCAATTGTATTTTAAAAATTTTAAAAGCATCTTTTTGCTTATTTGTTTGCTTATATTTGTTTGCATGTGTTATTGGCGTAAAATATAAGTCGAGAAAAATAAATCGAGCTTTTTTTCAGAAGTTTTTTGTTCAGTCTAAATGTATTGTCTGTTATCATAATCACATTATAGTGCTGTTAGTTTAAACGCACAAATTAACAATAAACTATAGCTGATTTACATAAATGCTTTAAAGAAGCGATAAATGGACTGATGTATGAATGTTGGTTTAACCTCACAGTGGGATGGACATATCCTTAATCAGTCATAAGGTGGATGTTAAACATAAGCAGGGGTCCCTGGGGTATGCCCTTAGGGCATATCCCTCCCTTAACACGCCCCACTATCCTTGTGACCTGCTTGTCCTAGCCTAACAGGGTCAAGCCTCCAATTAGTTGGGGGTCAGAGGTCAGGGTCCTTTCCTCTAACATATGGGTCTATAGGCTGATGGCTTGCTCTGAAGTCTTCAACAAGTCTTCAGGTCACTGTCAGTTATGTGTTATATAAGCAGTTTAATAATATGAACTCTTATTCACCCAAAACAGATTATGTTCAATTGGTCCATTGGCAGCACTTTGCAAGCTATTGCACAATTTTTCTTTATTATTTTTAATTCCTAATTTATTAGCCTGTGTTTTTATAATGTGTATACCTATATTAATAAAAGTTGAAAATAAACCTGAGGGTTTTACTCTGTTTCTAAGCCAGTTCCAGTAACTCAAAACTCAGCCTAGCAATTACTGGTTCATTAAATCCGAATAAAGGCTCAGCTGGATTTCACCCAACTTTAGTTTCTGTGCTGAGGAAGCGAAAGTCAGGAACAAACAGATTTTGTCATCAGTTTCTAAAAAATAGTGTGATGTTAAAGGAACCATTTTTAATTGCAGTATTCCATTTCACAAGGTTTTACAAATACAACTGCATTACATAAAAGAAATGTACAGTAAAAAATCTTAAAATCTTCATTATTTGTCCTGGAATTGATTAAAGTATAGCTCCCACCAAAGCATCAACATCGTTTGTAATGCGGTTTGGGGAAAAAACTGTTAAAGGTTACAATTGAGCCAGTCATGCATGTCCTGTGCATTCACTCCGCATGGGCGCAATTCTCCAGAACGCTTTTCCTTTGATTTCTTTCAGTTTTCACAGTGTCTCTCAGATGCCAATAATAGACTTGTCCATCAGCTTCTCCCTCCCTTGGAGTTAATTGGAGCTGCAGAGATTTAGAACAAGCTCTGTAGTTTGAGTCATCATTGGATCACTAGATTATTAGATTAATCCTCTCCGAGATTAATGCCCCACCTGGATCCCCTGAGACCCCCTGCCAGGCTGCCCTGCCCCTTCAATGGCAATAACAGCCCCTGAGCTGTGCTTTTATATATAGAGATTTCACCAGGCACTCTGAGCTGTGTGTTTATGCCCAAACGCAGGGCTGTGTGTTTACTGGAGGCTTGGGTGGTAATCAAGCTTGAAAACAAAGAAAACTGAGCTTTATTGTTTTATAAAGGTAGTTTTTAAATTTTTTTATTTTTTTGTAGAGTTAGAGTAAAAAGACATTGATCTGAAACACTAAATAAATGCACAATTTTATTCTATTCTATTTTATTCTATTCAGAAATTTAGATTTCTTCCTTTTAAAGAGCTTTTATCTATTTAACATTTTTTTAAAAGAACAATCTTGTGTCTAGTTGAAAGAGGCTATTAAAACACACATGCTAGATTTCTGTTTACATTAAAACTAAATAACATATAAATAGTAATCAAATAATATAATATCAAATCAGTTTTTTCTGAATTTTTAAAGAAGCACCTCTACTGTCAGGCCTAAAGCGAGTTGGACGTCCCCTCACAGCAGAGAGCAGCGTGGCACAAAGAGTCAGGCTAATGAGCTTTGAGTTTTATTGGCATATACAAAACACTTGGCATCTCTTGGCAAGCCTATCTTTCTATCTCTCCGCTCTCTCTTTCAGCACTCTCTCTTTCTCACACCATCGCCTTCGCTGGCCCTTTCTACCAGACCCATGGTTTCCTGGCAGCGATGCCCCTCTCTGTATGCCATCCTGGAGGCGTTATATAGAGAGCTGGCCCCTGCGGCTGATGGAGTCTTTCAGTCCAGAGAATGGGGGCATTGTGAGGGATTGTGGGTCATGGCCGGAGTAGGCGGCAGTTTGCTCATATTCAGGCCCCTCACACACTCACACAGGGTGCTTAGAACTGAGAGCCAAAGATAGACTTCCAACCTCTCAGTCTTAAAAAGCCTCATCAGGAAGTGGCTGTGTGAAAAAACAGTGTGTGTGTGTATGTGTGTGTATGTGTGTGTGAGAGAGTGTGTGACGTGCATGGTAACATTGGCGGTATGCTTGCAAGTGTTTGTGTGTTCTCTTTATGTGCCTACAAGCTAAAAAGAATCAGTTTCATAGCATTGTGAGATGCTGTGTTTGTGGATGTGTGTGTGTGCTGTGTTGACTACATACATACATTCATGACTGTGAGACGGTAGGTCTGTACATCATTGTTAGAGCTGTGTGTGTTCATGAGAAGGTTATAGGTGTACAAATATGTGCCAAGTCAGGTCATTTTTTATTTGCACAGTGTATATCACTTTTTCATTACTTTTCAATACATA
>JAZGTK010000321.1:0-49107 GCA_036877625.1 Ambastaia sidthimunki
ACACTATGTATAAGATCATTAAAGGACACTATGTATAAGATCATTAAAGGACACTATGTATAAGATCTTTAAAGGACACTATGTATAAGATCTTTAAAGGACAGTATGTATAAGATCATTAAAGGACACTATGTATAAGATCATTAAAGGACACTATGTATAAGATCATTAAAGGACACTATGTATAAGATCTTTAAAGGACACTATGTATAAGATCATTAAAGGACACTATGTATAAGATCATTAAAGGACACTATGTATAAGATCTTTAAAGGACACTATGTATAAGATCTTTAAAGGACACTATGTATAAGATCATTAAAGGACACTATGTATAAGATCTTTAAAGGACACTATGTATCCAGCAGGAAACACAGGATGTAAGAGGACAGCTGTAGGATTGAGACACTTACCGAGTGTCTGGCTTGTGGAAACATCATATCAGCCTGTTTATTGCGCTTTATTCTCCGTCTGTAAATGAAGCGATGGATGTCTCTTTGTTTGCTTCTGTCGGGCTGTTTTCGTCTTTTTTGCTCAGTTTTACGACTGAATCTCTTGAATAGATGTCCAGGGTCTGATTTCCAGCTTTACTGAATGATTTTATAAACAGCTTTACAAACCTCTGTCAACTTAAACACGTCTGAAGGTTTCGCCTTTATAGTAACAACTGAGCATCAGATGTATCTTCACTATGTGACATTGCGGTTGCACATCAGAAAAAAACAATCTTGTGTTGAGATAGGCCAACATTAACGATTCATCTGAAGTCAATGTCCACATACAAGAATAAAAGTCAAGCTATCGAGCTAAAGCTAACAGGCAACCCTACAATGAACAAAATGCGGAGAGTGCATGAAAAATACATAAAAAAACCTTTAACTCCTGTCGTATGAAACTGATCGTGAGTCTGTCCGTCTAAACGCGATGGAAAAGCACATTGCACGGGAAAATCAAGCCTCTTCCGCCGCTTCACGACTCGTATGGACGAATGCAAGTGATGCGAGACGCCACATTTTGAATTCTACTATGGGAAGGTCTCTGCTCATAAATATACATCAGGCCATTGCTCATGAATATTAATGATCAAGCTCAGTTGCTTGGTAACCTTCCGGGGGTGTCTGGTTACGTCATGAGATTAATATGAAATAGCCACGCCTTAAACAAATAGATTATATGTTATTGACAAATGAATCTCTTGAGATTACAATTTGTTTTTATACTTAAACCAACATTTAACTTTATTTATTTCTGAACATGTGATAAACAGTTAAGCAAGACGTCTCTTAATGTTTTTAAATATTTAATTTATTCGTATTACTGTTTCTTGTTATTTGCATGGTTTTGGTTTTCTTCACCATAAATTGGTTTAATATTTTATCACTTTGCATTTGTTCTGATTTTGTTTCTCTCCAAAAAAAAGTATATTTGATGTTATGACGTTTGCATTGTGCTATTTCATGCACAAACTTTGGGATGTTGGTGCTGATTAACGTTTTGCTGTTAAAACTTAATAAAATAAAAACAGTTAATTACATAAAAAATAAATAAAGCAATACCTTCGTATATTGTGTTCGCTGGAGTCCACAGATCGACCTCTGCCTCTCAGCCAATCACAGAGACGAACAGAAGCACGTGCCATTACGTCATTCACCGCCGTCGCTATCCTAGGGTTCGTGCATGCGCGTGCGGGATTTAAGGCCCATTTTAAGACGTCAAATGGATGAAATGACAGGAAGTGCGTCTGTGGTGGGAGCTGGAGGACTCAGTGAACAGCGACTCCAGCCTCCGACACCGGCAAGTGCATCCATGAGACGAGAACCCTGAACCATTTCTACTCAAAGCCAACTCAATAGTGTTCACTCTGTAGTGCACACACGTTATTCTCCAATACAAGACATTCCCAATGCTTGTTCAAGGGCACATATAATATAATAAAATAATACAATCTTGTTTCATATTAAGATTTTGTAAGTGACCATTTTAAATCTATTTTTTTAAGAATGCAAATACAAACATTCAATGCAGTTTCTCAATGAGGTCATTAAAACGCACATTTAACTGTACCATTAAAAAAACAACACAATATTGTTCAATATGTTATCAGAATAACGTGATTAAAACCATGGGTTGGTTCTTATAACTTTGCATTAATTAGCTACATGTTGATCAATGAGTTCATAAGGATAATGATCAACATTTACTTGTCATCCACGTGAATGAATGAACAGATTAAACTGATTGTATGAGGTGTTGAAGGCTAATATTAAGTTAAGCGTGGTGAGGGTCCTCTATACTGAACTAGTGCATGTGTGTGTGTGAGTTAGAGGACATGATGCGATCGTTTGCGACCCCTTCTGACCCAAAACCTTAAACAACTGCAAATTAATGACACCAGTTGAGACTTCTGAGGTGCATCTGTAATGTTGGCAAAACAGAACGATTGTCATATAATCAAGTTTAAAAATATATTTTTTAAGCTTCTAGAAATACTACGTAATGCAAAGAAAACACATTCCAAGACGATCAGCAAGTATAGGAACAAATTTATTTAAATTTAAAACAGATACTTTATAATTTTTGTTTTTAGAAGGCGGTTATGAAAATCATTTCCATGTTTGAATGAGGTTCAGGCAACAGTGGTTGAAATGAAACAAATACAAATAAAAACAAAAAATATGGCGAGAATGTCGTAAATAAATTTCCACTATGTTTCTTCATCTCGAGGATTTGAATGTGTTTGTCTGAACCCAAAACTCCCACCTGGACAAAGAGCACATGCTTGATTCATTACAATTGCTTAAAAACAAAAAACAGCAGTTTGTCTTCCAACTTAAACACAAAGTAAAACGGTTTACTCTCATATTTAGTGTTTTATCCATTTTTAAAAGAGGACGAGTTTAATTTCGTGGCCCGCGTGTGATTTGGACAACAGTTGGCACTTCTTATGAGTCCATTTCAGAAAAGGGGGATTGGCACACACAGTATTATACAACATTTACATCTGGTATAATCACAAAATAAAGGGTAAAAAGAAGCAGAGAAAAGACTAAAGAGAAAACCCAAATAAAATCTATACGATTATCATGACGTAATGCTTTGTAAAAACAGGGGAAAACAAAAATCTAATTTCAAAGACATTTTGGGTCAGAACTACTCTGCCCATTTACCATGCAGATGGTCAAACGTCTGAACCAGCACACATGCTTGTGTGGAAATAACAACTGTCTCATTCCCCTGTCGTCTGCAATGGGGCAGCAAACTCTTTACAAAATCACCAACAATGTTTTTAAAACTGTTAAAAAGCTCACAATTTTTTTCTGTATCCAGTTTTCCAAAATGGAGCTACAGGTTGTGTTCCTGTAGCTCAACTGGTGGAGCATTGCGTTAGCAGCGCAAAGGTTGTGGGTTTGATCCCAGGGAACACAAGTACTGATAAAAAAAAAATGTATGCCTTGAATTCACTGTAAGTCGCTTTGGATAAAAGTGTCTGCCAAATGTAAATGTAATAAAGGTTGACGAGAATCTTGCTGACAAAGTCAGTTAACATCGACACATTTATCAATCTGAATAACAATGATAATAATTTTCAGATTGTTTAGATTTTGATTAATGATGTTGAGGGCACATGAATTTAAAAAGTTGCACAAATAAATGGTTTATAATCAACACTTCAGTGTTTCATAAAAAACAAGAATAGTCAGACAGCTGCTATTTTCCATGAAGCACTTGCTGGACCATCAGGACATCAACCAACAAAGTATTTCTGACCTGAGGGGAAGATTACTGCCATGTTTAATGTACGTCCAAGCACAAAAATACTCACAGGAGCCTCTGATGAACTTCATTAACTGTTGGAAAGATCCAGTAACACTTCATCTGTTCTGCTAAATTTGGCCTCCAAACCTCAATCTACTGTGTCCTACAGACTAAATAAGTGTGCTTGTCACGTGACTACCAACTCCAAAATGCCCAAAACACGTCACACTGTTCACAGAGGTTCTTCTGGGAACTGCTGGGAACTCAAGACTTCTGGAACTGGCACATTTAAGAAGTAACACACTTTGGTTGCAAATGGTGCCATGATATGTAGCTTAAAGCGTTACTTGGATTGCTGTTTATACGGGCCGCAAAGTGTTTCCAGGCATTTTCCTTGTGGCACAACAAAACCAAAAAAGTGCATTAAAAAACAATCAAGCTGCGCTACACAAAGCCCCAATGCAGGAGCGACGCATTATCTGCAACGGATGGTTTCCAAACCTCAGATACAGTACGAGAAAGGAGCCATTAATGTTTCATAGTGTTACTGACGGAATACAAGCGCCAAAACTCAACAGTGGCAGTAAACTATGATCCATTTCAACACTTCAGAGAGAGACATACAAGTCAACAACAAACAGGCCACAGGTTGCACTATGGTGTCTAAGAGAAAGATCTCAATCCTGCCTCTTTAAAGATGTTTTTAAAGCTTATTTAGTGTTTAATGGCCACGATTTGCTGCATATCACCAGTTTCTTAAAATCTAACTCACTACGGACAACCAGAAGTTACTGCAGGATTTACAAACGGTGTGACATTCAGATCCCACTGAAACACTGAATTTACACGGCTTCATTTACAAATAACACCTCAGGGTTTATGTCTGTTAACAAAGTGCGTCTGATGAAGCCAATTAATTATTAATAAAATAATGATCAATACATGAGAATTTGGTGCAATGGGAGTTTGGTGGCATGAGTTTAAATCGCAATATTTGAATAAAATGATCACGCACAACACAAACCAAAATTCCCAGATCTTTCGACCAAGTACCAAAACAAATTTTGCCCTCAAAGCTGTGCCATCGGTTCAGTTCTGCCCCGTCTCTGGTTTTTGACGTTATCTTAGCCCTTGATGAAAATGAACGAAACATCACCTGTATAAAACGTTGACTAAAATAACCATAGAACACTTTTTTTGTCTATCTGTGCATCACATACACAATGGAGGACACAAGCCATGAGTTTAGAAAGTTAACCAAATAAAAGCAGAATTTTCAAAGAAAAGTTCACTACTTGTAAGCGTAGACCAAACAGATCTTCAATCACAGAAACAAAGCGTCTATTTTCATAAGGTACATTTCCTATGTTCTTTTTAAGCATTGCACCTACACATCAGTCAGAAATTTAATTTAAAAAAATCCTAGGAAAGTATAAAGTGTGGTTAGGAAATAGATTTATAGTACAGTATACTGTGTGGAAACATAATGGCAACAATTATGTCTGGGGAAAAACAAATCAACAGATTGAAAAAAAGTGGCTTATTTGATCAAAAGGAGGTTCATACAGCAGTACAGACCGTTCTCTCATTTCTGCCTTACGTGGGAGTTGCTTCAAAAAGACGAAACAATAGCAATTCAAATTATCAACAACTTCAGATCTGGTCCATAAATTATATAAATAAAATGCTCTTTAATTCATCTTTTCTTTTGCTTAAAACTCATTTTTTTATCTCGTATAACATTCACACTGTGGAGGTCTTCTGGAAAATGGACGAGGAACATCCTCATCGAATTTTCCCCGTGATGTCAAATAGTGTTTTCAAACTCTTGCTCGTAACCACACGGTAATTCTTTAAAGCACGTTTGTCCTCCACATGATTCAGGTACAGCTGTGTGTAAATCATTGTATTCATAGTGACAAAAAACAAATTAAAACAAGAATCACAGTTTCAATAATATTGTAATTCATAAGAAAACCAACGACACCGTCCAAAATTACAGAAGTGACTGTTTTCTTTTTTGCCAGAGATAGTGTACCACAGACGTTTTGTACATAAGCAATAATGTGTATACGTATTTACAAATATAAATATACACAATCAATAAACTTCAGCGCATAAATGTTTGCCCGCCCCCACCCAACACCACCCACAAACCCACTGGAACGCCTTGCTGTTCGAAATTCTTGAACTTTTGACAAGAATAGTATCGATTATGCGTAAACAAACAATGAATTGTGTGACAGCTGGATGATTCATACCTGCGAGTCTACAACCCAGATTCTGAATTGATAAAGTATTTGTCCACGAGCAAGAAAAACGATAACTGTGCACTCCGAGCGATACGCTTCTAAGTGGCCGAACTACATCGCAACTAGCCTGACAGCTGCTGTCAAAAAATTAACACATTTAACCGAGTAAGTTGGAAGAAAATACAGATCTGTAGGGAGGGAAGCGACGCACTCGTCTGCTGAACGAAACTATCGCATATGTGTGATCCTGTTTCACACATTATAAATCTTTAGCTTTGTCTCTTACCCATCATTAACTCTGCTGATATAATTTCTTTTATATTTAATAGCAGATGGAGCTGTAGTTACTTATCCTTAAAAAGTTCTTAAAATGATCATCTCAACAATATACACAGATTTATTTCATTAGTTTCTCTCTGTCTCGTGCTTTGTATCATTTGCTTATATATGCATTCTTACACTATTTTCATCATTATCTTTTTTTTCTGAATTTTTTCGTTTTTTGCATTTGCGATGCTCATATGAAATTTACATTCATCGATGCGAGTTAAAGACTAGCCTCATCGAGATATTTCTGCTTATCTCTGCAACAAAGGTTCTCCACACCTTCAATGGAACCCGTTGGAACTCACTGGGTTCTAGAATCCACCGGAATTTCTGGAATTCTAGAAGATTCAATGGATCCATTCAGGAAGTTCTGGCACCACAGCGCTGGTCCTTGTGTCCATGTACAAGTATGTAAATATGTTATGATTTTTTTTCTTCTTTTTTGCAGGGCTGTGAAAACCACAATTTTCATTCATACAGGCAGGAATCAGAGCAAGCAATACAGTACGGGAAGGAGAAGGAATGTCACTTCCAGTTTGCAGGCCAGCGGATCACAGATCATTCCGTCCACAAGCTCATCACAGCTCGGCTGATCCAACACTTTTTTGGAATACATGATCGGAGCGGTTTGGAGTCTAACACCCTTTGTCAAATTCGACATGGTCAAATTTGATAAAAGGGAAAGAGGCCTTCGACGGGAGCTGCCGGAGAGCAGCGGGACAGACTTTGGCAAAAAATAACGATGAGCAGATGTCAGTAAAAGAGAAGAAAAGTCAGGAAGCTGGGAAAGAAAAGTCAAAGGAACTGTGTGTTGCTGACAGTGTGTGTGGTCTGTGTGTGTGTGTGCTGCATGTGGGCAGAGGTGTGAGCACGCTCTTCTGGTGCCCGTTCTGTGCTGACGGGTGTGAGGGGGTCCCTCCCGCCGGGCGTCTCACACCAGGTTGTATTCCTTCAGGTTCAGCTGCAGGATGGTGTCCTTCACTGCCGCGAACACAAAGCGGATGTTCTCCGTGTCGGTCGCGCAGGTGAAATGAGAGTAAATGATCTTGTCGCTGTCGGGGTTCAGGTCCACAAACATCTTTAAGATGAACTCCCGACCGGCCTGGGCGTCTCTCTGGGGCCCTGCGAAGAAAACAAGTGTGTGTTAAACAAACATGACATAACCAAACTCACCTACAACACTTCTGAAACATTCTGAAAACGTTTCCTGTTAGCTAGTCAGCACTGTTGCAAATAATGCACATATACAAAATGATGATTGTATTACTGTAATTCCAGAAACAGTACCGTCAAACTCTGGGAAGTAGTCGACCAGATGAGAATAGGTGATCTTCTCCTCTAGCAGGTCCTTCTTGTTGAGGAACAGAATGACGGAGGAGTTTTGGAACCATGGATATGTGATTATCGTCCTGAACAGAGCCTTACTCTCCTCCATACGGTTCTGAAGAGAACCCACAGAGAACCATTCGTTTATTTTGTTGTCTTATAAAAGGCTTTGTCACACCAAACGCTGAATTCTTAGACTCACCTCGTTGTCGGACTCCACCAGCACCTGATCGTACTCGCTCAGAGCCACCAGAAACATGATAGACGTCACATTCTCGAAACAGTGGATCCACTTCCTGCGCTCTGACCTCTGACCCCCGACATCAACCATCCTGAGAGGAACAGGAAGTGTCATTTTGTCATTATGTATATTATGTACAAATTACACACAAACACATATAAGATAACCTTTCTTTCATGTTTTATCCCTTCTGGCTTCATTAAAAGGATGATATTTAAGAGTTTAAGTTGTTTAACAAACAAATCCTTGACCGTAAAGTTCAGAAGGATGACGTGCGGCCTAAACGTTTAAAGGCTCACAGCGCCTCCTGGTGGAGACAGAGTTTCAGTCCTAACCCAGCAGTTCACAGAGGGGCCTTTGATTAATGAAGCCCGGAAGGACTGGCTGCTTAAAATAAAGCTTCTTCAGATAGAAATGTCCTCATTTCCTTCAGCCAGGGGCTTGGTGACCTACTTCCAAACATACACACGCGTTCAATGTAGGACGAGTCTCCACGTTCACTCTGAACTCACCGGCCAACTCTGGCAAGAAGACAAACAGAAACCAGGAGAGAGAGACTCGAGATGTGTGAAGAAACATCGACTGTGTGTGCGAGAAGCGGCTGTAACGGCATTTAAAAACTCTGGGATTTACTCTCCCGACGAGCCCCACGCGAGGTTCATGAGAGCTTAAGAGTTTTAGTGAGATTAAAAAGCACGGAGCTTGATTTATTGAGTCAATATGGCCGAGAGGACAACAGCAATCTCTGCATGTTTAGATGAATTTTCATTATTCAAGTGAGCAGAAGCTTCTGTAATCTGTGTGTGTGGGTTTACTCAACCATATATTTGGTTACATATATTTGTAACCATATACAAATTTGTCCCCAACCTGACTTTGAAAAAAAATACCATGTGTATGAACTGAAGTCAACTGAAGTCTATGGAATGTCTCCATTTAGGTAGATAAGCAAACGTGTGTGTTTTCAGTCATTTTCAAAGTATATCACAGTCAACATAAACACTTTAAACAATGTTTCATGGCCTCTCAATCTCCATCACACACCGTCAAAACTTTGATTTAAGTTTCTCTCTATATATTCCTCCTGGCTATCCATAATTTTTGTTGCAATTTCTGCTTTTGTTTTATCTGATGTTGACATAAGCTCACCAATAAACTTCAGGACAAAACAGAATTTCTTTCCCAAGACCGCGCTGGTTGAAAACTGTTTTGTGCGTTTAGATGGTTCAATAAAGAAAAAAAATCAATAGAAGCACAAGAAAGACAACGCTGACTGATGTAGGATGCAACTTGATCTTTGTAGGTCACACACTAGGTTGTCGTCTTAAGAACTCATGGAAAATATTAATATCTCTGCAGTACCAATGTATTCTCAATTCTAACCTACATTCACTGGGACAGAAAGTTGTTCTAGTTCAGCTACTAAATTGCAAACTGATGAAGATTTAGTTGGTGTCCTCTACCTGAAAATGATGCTCTGAAGGTCAAAGGGGTATTCAATAATCCCCGTGGTAGGGATTCGAACCCTCAGCACATCCTGCTGGGTGGGAAGGTAGGAGGAATCGGAGATACGGTCCAGATCACTTAGATAACTGCAGAAAAAGAAAAGAGAGAGAGAACGTTACAGAGTCAAAAGATCTCTGAGACTGGTGATTATGTTGTCTGAAGAGGACCAAAGCTAAATAAAGATAAATGTGTGTGGTCAAACTAAGGTGGTCTACGGTTCTGTTCACATTACTAGCTTACTGCATACTGCACACTACACTGCTTTATGTTAGTATGTAACACAGAATACAAGATGTAACATGAAACATTTAAACAGTAATATAGTTTCGTACAGCTACCCTGTAAACTGCGTCCATCTTGAAAAAAAAACTAAATAAATTTTCACAATGGGAAATGGAAAATGTTAGAAATAAAACGCAATGCATTCTGGGTATTCTACACATACAGAGTACACACAGTATAATAGCATGTTATTCTGAACACAGTGTATGTGTTTGTTTGGACTGTAGAGCTCTCCAGGTCAACCGGTTTGTCTATGATGCACACGGATGCTTACAATGGCACGTTGCATAGATACACACACATCTGTCTCTGATAACACAAAACACCTAGTCTGTGTGTGTGTGTATTTCATAATATATGAATGAAGATGTTTATCAGATGGATGATTCATTATAGAGATGAATGATCATTATAGAGAGCACATTTATCAGTGTGAGAATTCCTGGCAACATCTATTTTGTTCGACAAATTGTTAAATCCTGAAATCATTAGCTAAATCATGCTAAATGCTACCAATAACTGAATTTAACTGTAAACAATGTTTGCACAATGTAGACCAGGTCTAAACCAGGTCCAGGACTAAAGGTCTGTCTGATCAAACACCCACAGATGCACACACAAACTAAAATAGCTTTACATAAAACAACAAGATTTATCAAGGGCTATTTATATATCCAACCATTCTCAGCAAGAAAGTACCAGAAAAACAGGCAGTAATTTGGAGTCTGAAGTCATACATCACTTTTTTATTTACAGGAAAGAGAGACAGAGGTTTTACAGTGTGATCAATTCAACACATGAACACTGTATTATATTATAAAACATCTTCCGTCATGAATGGTTGAGTGACACACACAGATGACGTGTTTGTCAACATGACCGGTGCTTCAAACGTAACAAAAGACTTCATAAAAAAACACTTGTGATGCAATGATGCTCTGGACTGTTCCCCAGCTAACAATTTTATGTTGTAAGAACGTTTCCCTAACATTTCAAGTAACAAAAACATTAAAAGTTTTAGTAATGTTAAGACAAAGATTGAATTAACATTACTGCTCAGTTGTAAGTTTATTCTATTTTAATATTCAAATGTCAGTGACATTTTTGGGTAAACTCTCTTCTATGCCCAGTATCCCTAATGCATTTCTATTGACTTGTGTTTCCCCATCAAGCCACCAGGGGGTGTCATTCACAGGCTGCTCCTCAACCAATCCAGAGCTTCATACATTTGAGTGCATTAATGGGGTGAAATTCACACAGTGCTGCCTTCATATTTTTTTGGGCCAGCCAAAGAAATTAGGACAAAACTCGCCAAACTCTTCATGTAGATCATGTGGCTTCAGAGATGCTGATGGACACAAACTCATTCAGAAAACTTGAAAACAAGTTTAACTTTAAGTGGAATAAGGTTCATGTAGGTTATTCTGCATTTGAAATCAACCAATAAGAACATCGCAGGATGTTTTGTATATAAGTGCTACAGTACTCATACACGTTAATGGTGTCTCGATATTAATAGTGATTAATTATTCCTAAGAAGGCGTGGCCTCATTCTTCTGACCTCTGCACAAATATGAATATTCATATTCATTGGCATCAGCTGTGATGTGTGCTGAACACTCACTATTTAGTGGAGTCTGACAGCTGGTACTCTCTGCGTCTGTCGTACGCCTCCTGAATGCCTGGATCTGACCACAGCATCTTCACAGCACTGATGTACGGCTGGTTGAATGACATCACTTTCTCAATGTCCACCTCCTTCACCAGCATAGCGTTGGCCTGCGCCCAGCGTTAAGCAGCGTATTAACACAAACACAATGAACATAATGACACACCAGCAGTACTGCAACAGATGCCGGTTCATAAACATCAGAGTTTTATGAAAACTTCTGATCTTTTCTCTTATTCTTCTATGAAAGTCACATTAAAGCTATTTCAGAAATCTTGTATCCTGCTTTTATTTGTTTCTTTTCAGATTACTTTAGGTTTTTATGATTTTACACCTCCATTATAAAACTAGGAATTATTACATTTTAAAACTATGATTTAAACATAGTGAAATAAACAAATCATTTTAATATTTCTTGTGTGAAATGATTTATATCAACCACCAGCCAACAATTTTAGCTAGAATCATTTTGTAACATTTCTTTTAAATAATAAAAACTTTCAACTATTACTTTGAAAGTTTTAGACACTGTATTAACGTTATTGATTATTGAGAACATTATTCAAACATTTTTAATTACGTAATGCAGAGGCAGAAATAATACGGAACATTTTCATCGATTATTAAAACAAGGAAAAGATTTAGGGAGGTTCACCTCTTAGGAAACATACAAATAAAGTTTTTTAAACGTTTAACTGCTTTTTGGAGAACTGGAATCACTAGATAAACTTCATGAACTCATTTTTGTGAAAATATCAAATTAGACCAAAATTGATATTTTTACTTGTTTTGCCTGTAGCTTGTAACTAGCCTGTGATAATTCTGACACATTCTGAAAACACGGGTCACATGTACAGAAAACACAAAGATCAATCACAGATATTACATTAAACTATTAAAATATAGTCTCACTTTTCCAATACAGCTGTAATTCTGTCAAATCATTAAAAAAGTAAGTATTATGTGTGTGTATTTACGATCCAGCTGGCGTTTTAATAAATATCTGTTGTATTATTGTGTGTATTTAAGTGTGAATGAGAGAAGTGAAGAACGCTGGTGAATAAATTTACACCACAAGTGTCATTCAGACAAACAGAATAATAATTATTACACGCTGGCCTGTCATTCCCTTTTCTCTGAACTAAATGTGATAACATGTAAACTATGAAAACATTACGCAATTATTCACAATTAAACAATTTTAATAAGGAATTTATACTTTGCCTTAACTGGTCAGACACATTTTGATATGAAAAGCTCATGTGGTTTCTCACCTTGTTCTGCTCGTACTTGTAGCCGATCTTCAGATTCTCTGTGGCTCGGATCATGGCCTGCATGGAGGTGAAGATGTTCTGATAAACCAGCTTGGTGAAGCCACGTTTGTCCTCGTCCGTGTAACCGGCGCCGTGGATGATGCGCATCTGTTTGATGAAGGTGCTCTTGCCACTCTCACCCGTACCTGAGGCAGAAAGGTCAAAGGTCAAAGCCTAGCTCAGGACCACAGGTACTCAGACACAAGTTTCTATATTCTCTTCAATGTAATCTTACAGATCTTTGACTGTTTTATGTTCTGTAGGGTGGAAATCGAAGTTTTTGAAAACTTTAAGGAAACTTAGAAAACGTTAGCAAACGTTCTGTGAACATCCCTGTTAGCTGGGTAGTCATTTATGGCAAGTGTAAGAAGTGAATGTTTGCTTCAAACTTCTGTTCAGATTCATTTTAGTCTCAGTCCGTAATCCTCCTTAATGCAAAACTTCTTAATCTGAATAAATAATGTGTCATTGTGTAAATCTCAGCATTCAGAAGGATGTCATGACTGGTCATGCATGTGAACTGATCCACACCCTCCTAAAGACAGAAATCACAAGCATTGCACTTCTGTAATGTGACGTATCCAAATCAAACAGGATGTTCAATAAAACATCCAGAGAGGAACTTTTCACTCGAGTATTGATTAGACTGGTGACATCAAACATACAAACATTTTTGTAACATGAACTGCCCACAATAAAAGCAGAAAAATGGACTAGTAAACCAAATAAAAAGTTTATTTTCATGTTGACTTTCACCGTCTACAGTGTGAAAACCGCAGCCACACCAAAAGGAGGTGAAACTGTTGTGTAGGTTGTGACGGAGAAACCACAAAGTTTCTACAGAAATCACCTCCAGCACAGGAATCAGTCACCCATCTACACAAACCTGCACCCATCTACACAAACCTGCACCCATCTACACAAACCTGCACCCATCTACACAAACCTACACCCATCTACACAAACCTACACCCATCTACACAAACCTACACAAACCTGCACCCATCTACACAAACCTGCACCCATCTACACAAACCTGCACCCATCTACACAAACCTGCACCCATCCACACAAACCTGCACCCATCCACACAAACCTGCACCCATCCACACAAACCTGCACCCATCCACACAAACCTGCACCCATCCACACAAACCTGCACCCATCTACACAAACCTACACAAATCTGCAACATCAGCAGATCCAGCTTTTGTCTTTCTCTGTCGTTTAAAGCGAAACTGCACCCAAAAACTCATTATTTACTCACCACATGGGAACACATAAAAATGTTCAATGAAAGTGGATAACTGTAGTCCCAGCTAACAAGTTTAGGTCTTAAGCTTTTGATTTAGGTATATATAACATTAAAAAAACTTCTACTAACGTTATCTACTCTTATCAACATTATTATCTATTACCTACTAACACAAGAACTTTATGATAACTTCAAGAGAACTTTAGCCAATGTTCTGGGAACATTCCCAGTTAGCTGGGCACTAGTAAGTTCTCTGAAGCCACATGATAACAGCTTTTGTGCTCTTCATAAGAAAGTACATTACATCAGAATTGAAATGATTGACTGTCTCTTTAACCATTTATGTCTCGTAAACTACAAACCGCTTCACAAACGAAACCTCGACTTCCTACGGTTTCTCTCTCTCTCTTCTGTTACGTAACTCTTCAGTTTGTCGTCTCTGTGACTGGCTCTGAGTGAGAGTATTTCAAAGGAAGACCAACATTTCAGAAGAACAGAAGGCTGAAATCACGGCTACAGGAATCCAGCAGTCCTGTGTTTGTGTTTAACCAGCAACAACATGAAGCTGAATCAGTCCATTGTGTTTTGAAAAATCATATTTAAAAAACATGCTAGCGGCATCTACCGGTGCAAAAAAATAATACTGTGGTTGCTAGGATCTGGTTGCTAAGAAGTTGCTAAGGTGTTGAAAGATTTTGGTGTGTATCTATAGGGTTGCTACGGTTGCAGAATTTGCAGTTATGGGTAAACTATAACCCATAATTAACTAAAACTACCTAACCTTCTGTAAACATCTTACGTGAGTAAACATCAGTTAATACCTGAAAAAATACCTTTTTCATTCAGCAACATTTAGCTAATTTAACTCCAGTTACATAAAAAGTCATTTTTCATTGTCTTGGAAAATGTTTTAATTACCATTTTAAGGGGAATTTCATCTTTAAAAGGGGCAAAAAGCATGTTTATTTAAACAAACAGCCATTCAACAAAGCGATAAATCAGCTTAATTTGCATGTTAAAAATTACACACGAAAACATATATTTATCTCACATACATCCCATTAAAGATAATTTAGCACTTCACAATAAAATATGTCAAGATTAATTGCAAAACTACAGCAACAAACCATTAGCAGAAGAAATAAAAACCTTTTCCCTCTGTCTTCATGCCTAATGCAGATCCTCATTAAACACGCTGGTGTGGACAAAACAGAAACAAATTAAGACATGTTGTATCGGACAGACAAAAGCAGCAACACCCAAAGTCGACTGTCTTTCTAGAGCACACTGAGGAGTGAAAGCCGGGCTGACTGTACTGGGTCAGACCTGTGACCCTGTAGGGATGTAGCCCTGTAAAAACTGTGTGCTTCATTACTGCTCACGCTACACACATGCCTCCATTTACAACAATTACACATCAATCAAAACTCTTAACCCACAAAAGACGTGTCAGGTCAAATCGCTCTTGTGCTTTACTAAGCAACACGGCACACAACACAAAGCTCTGCACAAAAACACAGTTTTGTTGCCCTTGAAACCAAAAAATATCCCAAGTGCTGAATGCCAATGTGAAAGGGGGATTTTCCTGATCACAAAAACATCTTTTCCAAATATAGAGATGCATTAATGCCAAAAGACTTCTGGCTTATTATAGGAAGTTCATCAAAACAAAATCCAGGCCTATTTGGGGAACTATAAAAAGAGACAGATTGGACTCTAATGACCCATGATTCACTGCAGGTAACGCAGAATTTTCTCGTTTTTTCTCATGTTTGAAAAGCTCTTGTTGTCTCTCGTGTGACTCATTCTCAACTCGCTCTGTATCTCACAGCTTATCATGCAATTCAAGAGAAAAACAAAGAACAACCTTTTGATACGTATGCTATATAACGTTAAAATAACACTACTAACATTACTGCAAGAACTTTTTTGATAACTTTGAGAGAAAAAGAGCTTTGAGAGAATGTTAGGCAATGTTCTGAGAATGTTCCCTGTTAGCTGGGATAACATTCATCAAAAGTCAGAGATAATACTCTCATAAAATTATTTATCTGACCTATGCCATTTAAAACACTTTGAATCTTTATACTGTATAACAGTTGTCTCATTTGGTTCTGTTGCATAACTGAGATTTTCATTTAGTCTACAGAGACATAAACGAGCAACTGTTGAGAACTAAAATGTTTTTCTGGGTTAAAACAGGATTCCTTAACTCAAACACACATCTGTATAAAGCCAAATTCTGTTTTAAAAAAGGCAAAACATACACGCACAAATTCTTCTGTTTTCCAGTGATGACTATAAAGTGCATCAGAGAAGACAAAACAGACAGACAAAATCTGACAGTAAATATTTGCTTAGAATGACGAATGCATCAGCACTCAAAGTTTGAAAGTGACGAAGACGGTTGCTGTAGCAACAACACCCTCCCCTCCGTCTCTTACTGAGAGGACAATAAATACGAATGTCGTTTTAATTACAGAAATGCTGCATTGTTATACTGTACTCTACTGTAAGTACAGTTATATTGGTTTACACTGTACTTCATTAGTAAAAACACTTACTAATGTTGCAACAAAACCTGAACACAAACTTCTGCATCAATATCTCTGATGATCTTCTGTTTGTCTAGCGTTACAGTCAACATACATCTTCAGAAAAGCAGAACTTATATATTTAAACCACAGAGCAAAACTTTCATCTCATTCCACCCAAGACTGCTGGAGAACTTACACTTCACAAATTAATATTCACAACCAACATTCAAGTGCTGTATTGTTTTCAAAAAGAGTCAACAACAAGAATATGAAAGTTTAAAATGTTGTTTTGTTTAAAGCTGAAATCCGTAACGTTTGTCTCTCTACTGCCATCTCTGTTTAAATCATAAAACTGCAGGATACTTGTGGACTCAGTCATCTACAGTGTCCGGATATGAGATACAGTAGCCAGAACTTTCTGTTAAAAGATTTCATGAAAAATTGAAACCAATAGCTAAAATTTTAAATTATACTAGCTAATGTTTTTTATTTTTAACTAAAAATGTTATGCATTGATTTTTTTTTTAGCATTACACAAAGTAAACTGGCTACAAGAGGTGCACAAACAAACAGCAGCTCGATATCTGTTTCCTGTACAAACTACAGCTACTGACCAATCAGCATCCAGTGTTTTATAAACACACTCATTCATAAAGCAGGGCAAACAGATCCCCCCGCAGACTGCAGAGATGAGCCCACTTAAAGCAACAGAACCGTTTTAAATGTCTGATTTATTTCTCGTGACCCTGTCACAAGATTACAACAGCTGGCGATCTGTCTTCAGCTCTGCCTGCCTTGTGTTTGAGAACAGAAAGGAACTGTTTCCTCCAAACGCAGCTCCCAACAGCCGGCCCTCCTCCACGTCCAGTATGAGAGATATTCATAACTCGAATGTTTCTCTACTCTATTTTTTGAAACGACCTAGAAATAAGGGGGCAGCTATTATTGTATCCAGCCGGTACAATGGGTCACACTTCAGATTTGGGTCTCTTACGAAACCAAACACAGGACCTGACGACTGGACAACGGGTTTTGTCCGAGAAGAACTAGGGAGGAAAAGAGAGAGGAGGGAAGATAAGTCCAGCAGAAAAAAAACAAGGGCACAGAAAGCACGTGTAACTTATTAAGCAAGCCCACCCTGCATATGTGCATGTGTCTTTAAATAACACATTTTTCTGATTTTAGTCTTTGTAGCATAAAAGAATTCCCAGCAACTTTGCACACCTCTAACACTAAATGTCAAGCATGAAAAGGTTTGTTCTTTTTAAAACTGCAATCCGTAACTTTTTTGATTAACAATGAACAAAAATCAGTTTTTGAGCAAGTACATGACAGATCAGCACAATCTGCTTATTTCAATGTAATCTCAATAAATATAATTATAATAATGATTTATAAAGTTCTCTCAAAGAAGATCCGGTTCTGTAGATGTTACAGCATTTGTAGTTTGTTCTTACAGCAGCTGTTTAAAATTGAAACTCATCCATATTAAGAAAATAACTGCAAGTAACCTGCAATTTTGTTTCAAACAGAGATGGCAGTAAAAAGACAAAAGTTGCGGATCACAGCTTTGAAAACAGTCACCATTTCAGAGCCAATAAAGCAATGAGAAAGTGGGAAAATGCTTTAATGGAACATGGAACTGGGCTGATGGCATCCCATGACACCTTGTAATCACTTGCCAATTTTCAGGCCCAATAATTATTCCAAGAACAAAAGAGAGAGCAGTTTGGGATGTAGGATATGGCAGCACCTCGGGCTACGGCCCAACACGAGTGGCCTGTATAGCACCAGAGACGCAGGAGCCAGAAAAGTCACTCTAATCTAGGCTACAAACGTCCCTGAAGTCCTCCAGGACTCTCATTCAGAGACCAGCCCAAAACCGTGCGGCTGTGTGAGGGGGGGGGGGGCAACGTGTACGCGGCTAACATCACATGGGCGAACAGCTGAGAAACTGTGTTGTTGCCATGGTGACAGGTTTAACCCCCCCACAAACCGCAGCGTCGGTCCCTGAGCGTACGAATAAAACAAAAGCACTTGTATCTTATCACCTCACTGCAGTCAAGCAGAGTGGATTGTGGGATTGATTCAGAGAGAAGACTCAGACCGCAGCACTGGGGAGCGTTCCAGGGTCAACAAAAACAATTCATCTCCGTTTTAATAAAGCATTTCCTTTCCCAGATGTTATACAGAGCCTATAGCTAGCGCAGGTTCAAATCACTGCAGACAATCTGATTATACAGTGAGGAGGAAGTGACATGGCTGGTCCTCAACAGCTAACCACACTGAACTGTTTGCGGTCAACGTATCAGTATGACAACGACCGCAGAATTTGCATACGTTGTGGAGATTACCTGCTGTGGTTTACATGACTCAGAGTCTGAGATCTGTCACGCTTTACTCTTTCAATAGTGAGATTTTCATAAACTGCAAGAACATAAACAAACCATTTCTAACACACTTCCTGTCTTAAAACTTCAACTTGCCCTCAAGAGTAAAAAACACAAACACTGAGGAAGCGAATGCTTAGCAAGTTGCAGGTTTGCGATGGATCTCAGCCAGTAAGTCTTTACAAAAAAAAAAACACTAGTGGCCCAAATACTTCAGTTGTTAAACTAAAAAACTAGAACCTCAAAAATGGCTTTCTTCAAACTAAGATTTCATATTTTCTTGTTAAAAAGGACAGCTAAGACCACAATAAACTTCCATAATGAAGTTCCATGTCTTGCAATAGACTCTACATATCATGATTAAAGCTGCAATCCATAACTTTTGCCTCACTACCGCCATCTCTGTTTGAAACATAAAACTGCAGGTTACTTGAAGTTATTTCTTTATGTAGATGACAAGTTTAAATTCTAAACATCTGCTGTAAGAACAAGCTACAAACACTGCAGAAACTTCTGTATTGTTGCTTTAAGGCAGGAAAATAGCAACTACGTGGTGTTACCTTCTGCAGCTTTTAGAGGAACATCTCAGGACAGGGTGAAATGTGTTGATGGCTTGCTATGTGTACAATGTCCTCCTGTGATTTAAAAAGCACTGGTTCCCAAGCTAACCATGGAGGTCAAAGTAGGCCCCCAGCAAGCAGTTCATTCTGATTACTAGGGGCCGGGCTGGATGGTGATTCAACTGCAGGACAGTAAATGTAGTTCAGGTTAACAATCCTGATTTTAGACTAAATTTTAACCTATTAAAAGGTCTGAACATGGGAGCTGCACACCACTTCACAATCGACATGACAACCTGTGCAGATACAAATATGCCATTGGTTTAAAAGCTACAACAGGCTCCACCCACAAAGGATTGTGATGTATTTTGAAGGCAAAGTTCAGCCCAAAATGAAAATGACATCATGAATTACTCACCCTTGTTTTATTCCAAACACAAAAACACATTGCTGTCATATTTCAAGCCAACAAACTAATGAGAACAAGAAATGCTATTCGCAGCCTCCAAAAACAACAAAACAACAAGGACAGCAAAACAAAAAATAAATAACTTTTACATTTTGTGAAGAGATTTTGTGATGTCAAAGGAACATTCTGGGATGTTACTAACATTTTTTAGTACCAGCTCAACTTCCTCAAGTTGCAGAATTTAATATATATAATTATGAACAAAAAAGTTTTGCACCACTTATGCACCAAAGTTTGAAACCTGGTGTTAACATCTTTAACGCTACTTATAAGCAATGTAGAAGCAACACATTCATTCAGAGACAACTTGCCTAACAAAACAATAGATCGCCTTCTACAATGCCCATAAATCATCAGAAATGTGTTACGTTTTCTAAGAACAAAGCAGTCTGGAAGCCAAACGTGTTGGTGTTTGAAAAACTGATATAATGTACACAGCTGCATAGCTTGTGTCACTCAGACACTGTTAACAAAAATGTCTCAGCTCCTTTTTTAAAAGGTTATTAATGCAGCTATAGACTCCACTTTATTGCTTCTCCAAAGTTCTCATTTGAAAGCTGTCTGTCATGTTGCAGAAGTCTGCTGGTCATCACACTGGTTGCTTTGTTTTGTAGTTAAAGTTGCGTCTGAAAGGAATGTAACGTTAACAAATGGTGAGCTTAGCCTCCTGTTCTTCTGAGCTGCCTTTGAGTGAAGGAGGGAAATGTTGAAAAACAGGGATGCTACGTGCCTTAGCGCTACGACAGCAAAACAGGAAATGCTGCAGGGACTGAGCCAATAACAATGAAAGAAGAGTTTTTTTCTTCTTAAAACTGCAATCTATAATTTTGGGGTAAAAAGGAACAAAAATCAGTGACTGAACAAGCACGTTCGATTTCCAATGCTAAGTTTATAATAGTGAGTATAATTTGAGCTTTAGTTTGGCTTTATTTGACTTCAACATATGTATTGCAAAGTTCATAAAGTAACCTGCAATTTTACGTTTCAAACAGAGATGGCAGTAGAGAGGTTATGGATTGCAGCTTCAAAGAAGGGAAAAAAAGAAGAGCCAAAAAACAACAATAAAGCAACAGTTTATTTTTAAGATAACAATGTAGAAGCATTATCAAAGAAAGGAGATCCATTTTCTTTACCAGCTGGTCAATAACCGTAGCCTTTCAAGTAAAGCTGATTGATTTAGTTGGTTGTGTGGGTTAAGCTAGTTAACAGCCTGGAGTGGCTATAAAACGAGTTGTGAGCACACGCACCACTGAGCATCTGTTTAGGGTGCTGCGAGTAGGTGTTGGTAAGCTGGAAATCAAATGCTTGCTAAAAATGAGATGGACGGAGAACTGAATTCTCCAGCATCCGTGCACTAAAAGCCCTTTCTGTCATCCATTCTTCCCTTTAGCGGCTGCTTTTTCTATGGCCTACTTTGTGAGAAAATTGATCTGTTAAATGTGTCAAGGATAAGAAAGAGAAAAAAGTGTCCGTGAGCAACGCGGCCGTCAGAGACGGTTGTGGTGTATAATTAGATACACTGTTACCATACGGAGCAATTTTTTCGGCCACCCCATTTCTGTTCATCCTGTAGTCTAACTGAGAAAAATCAGGAAATGCTAAAAAGACAGAAGTGAAGAATGATAGGAGTGTGTCATCTATCCCTGCAGGTCTCTGATGTTGCTGGCACCTGTTCTAAAAATACCACCACAAGGGGAACAACGGACAAGTCAAGTTATCCAACCACCTTGAAGAAACACATCAAAGACAACAGAGAACACGTCAGTTTGTGTCTGAGAAAGACAGACCCTTAACATCAACATCTCACAGCAAAAACCCAAACAGTTCACAAACTCCTCCAGGCATCATAAGGGCACGACGACGCTTTCACACTTAGCTGTCCTCCGAGACCACCCGACCCCGTTTGATTCTGGGCGCGGTGTGTGGCAGCATTCAGACAACAGTGCTCTCTACAGGCCAGTTACGATGGGGCTTGCTTATGTAAGAGGAACAGCCGGAACTCACTGGCCAATAAAAATCTGGCCTCATTAAAGAGCAGATCACCTACTGTGAAGGACACTTCAGGGTTCCACTGGCCCACCGTTATGCAAAATTCTGATAGAAACGGTCTCGTGCCTAAATGATTTCAAGAAAATCTTCCCTGTGAGAAAGTAAAACAGACACAGAAACACACCATTCTGCTGCAACATAAATGCTAATTTTTATTAAGTCTACTAGTTCCTAAGATCACCCCACTGTCCACAGTACAATCCACTCCTTTCAAAGCAGAGAATTGGCTGGTTCTGTGATAAACTCAGTCTATCAGCTCTCCTAACATGGGCAGGAGTGGCAGCAAGACCCAGCAGTTCCAGACAGAGCTGTCACAATGGCCTGTCAGAGGCCTGGTCAGAAATACATTGCCTTATTTGATCATGACGGATGTTGGAGGCTAGCAGAATGTTCATATATCCATTATTCTCTGCAATCAAACAAAAGGCCAGTGTTCCTGGGCAGACACCTGATGAACACGCAGCTCAAGAGTTTCGTCACCTGCTACGTAGAAGTCCGAAGTCCAAATCCACTTGTTTGCGTTACCTATGGAGACCACTGCATGGAAAGGGGATATTATGACTGATCTAAGAACAGTTTTGGTGTTGCTGATTAAGTAGGTAGGTTTTGGTTTGGAATGGCAGGTCCTAATTCATCGCTTAAAAGCTACTTCTTTAGGATGTTTGTGAAAAAACTGCTATTGGAACTGAAAGTGTGTGTAGTAGCCAAGACCTGATTGAAGACCTGAACAACATAATTCCACTAAATTAGAGATCAGTATCTTTTGATCAGGTGACTATGCTACCATTGGATAGGCCGCATGGACTGGGGGAAAAGGGGTGGAGCTCCCAGCTCAAAGCAGCCAGTAAAATGAATGGTGCTGGCAGGAAGTCAAATGAAGCTGGCTGCTATGACACCTTTAAACTGGGGTAAACTTTTAACCACTTAAGCAAAGGTCAAAAGGGTATTAGCATATTAAAATATAATGTCTAACATGGTTGACTTTTGAATGGAATCTTAATTTGGTAGCCCATACATTGACCAAACACGAATCAACAGAGAAAAAATGTTTAAACTTGAAAATAAATAATGAAATAAAAAGACAACATCTCAAATGACCACTGCACTACATCTGAACAGTCCTTTATATCATTACAACATACACACCCATTTACGTAAAAGCAGCTTAAGTAAATTCATCTCTGTGGTTCATAAAACATGCTATTAACGTTAAGAGAATGCTTATGTCATCAGCAGAACATCTCCTAATTGAGAAGCATTCATGAGGTTAAAATTTGATCAAGATCTCAAACTTGGATCCCTTAAACTGAACTGAAGACACAGCAAATTTTGTGAATGGCTCTTGATTACATCATTAGGAAAGCTCTTGGAATTTCTTAAATGAGCAATCATGCTCAATCATGTGGTCCCACTACTGTAGGGGGGATTCTTCCTGGTACCAACCACTTCCTGCAGAGTTTAGTTCAAACTCAAGCATAACTGAGACAGCTAATCAAGGCCTCTGGGTCTACACCATGATATCAGGCAGGTATGTTATGGAACAGTCAGGTTGGCCTTTATCAGTTTAAGTTAGTTGACCCGAGTTCCCGTACATGACTTAATGTTCAAATCCCTGCTGAGAAAAAACAACTAAAACCATTAAAGAAATGCTAATGGTTTCCACCACAAAACCATTACAAACTATCAGCCGTTAACCATTAAAAATTCTTTTTGTAGTGTGTTTTGGGCATTATAGCATTATATCCATTAGACTTTTTGTAAAGGTCTCTATTGTTTTTCTCCAGGAGGGTAACCTTGGCACTTGCAATTTAGAGACAAAAACAATACTGCTCCAGTTCCAAAATCATTCCAAAATGAGGGTTTACATTTTTAAACTCTGTAAATTTGAAATGAATAGGTTAATCCTTCACTTTCTGCCCGGCATAACCTAACAGTTTCATGTTTATCCTCTTTATTTAAGTCAAAGAACTCAGTACTCATACGAAACATTAGTATTTTTACATTAAATATTTAACACTAGATATTAAAACTCCATCCCTATATTTATGTACTTGCTTTGAATTAACCTATTTTTACACCACTATACAGTAAAGATTTGGCTTTAAATAACCAGCATGTTTTCCACACAGATGTTTACTAAATCAATACCATTTATTATTATTAAAACTATTTATGCACTAAATTAATGCACTAATTAATTAAAAGCAAAAACTATGACACAGGCACTTTTGAACCATTAAAAAAGAGCTTTGAACTGGTTCACTGATGTATCGCCTACGCTGATTAATAACCACAAACTGACTAAACTAACTAAACCAAGCTTTTACACAGCAAGAGGCTGGTTGACCCATAGCAAACATGGTATCAGTATTGGAAGCAAATGTGTTCACAAAGCCTATTAGACTGGCTAATCCAGACTAGGCAAGATTTATCCAGAGTTAGGCTGACAGTTTTAAGTCATTTAGGATTGGCCATTAATAGGATGACTGACCACCAACAAGCAAAAACTTCCTTTGTTGGCAAAGTAATAGTGAGAATAAGACAGAGAGAGAACTTTGTACTTATTATTTCTCTTACAGCAATAAAGGTCAAACTCCTGCCTTATCACAGAGGTCATATAGCCATAAGAGCCACTATATCCTGAGAATCATTCACTCTTACAGAATCATGAACATTCAAAGAACTGCAAGACTTGGGTGGTGATTATATGAGGGTACAATAATTGTTCATATAGGATCATTAATGTTTGTTTAAATATCCCTGCACTGATACTTGAATATTAATTGTGTTAATTGAATATAAACCAGACTAAACACTAAACAAAGCAAATTTCAGAGGGAAATTTCAAATTATTTGATCTTTTGTGAAGCTCCACCCCTTTGCTTTTGCTGCTCCTTCAGACAAGCTTACGAAATGTCTCATAGAATATCTGGAGATACATTTACAGCACAATAAAATATGAACTGAGTTTTGCTGTTATTGTTACTGTTGTTCTGGTTTCATCTGCAGTTGTTCTTTAAAGAAATAGTTGAATTACAAGAACAGTCTTTGCAAACTGCCGCTGTGGCAAACGATCAAAAGAGAAAAGCTTTATTTGACAATGATCACAACTGAAAGCTTTTGTGTAAATAAACACAAAGTAACATGTTGGTAAAAGATGCTATAACACCAATTAATATGTAAACTAATTAACATTATGCTAATTGGAACAATACAAACACACAAAAAGCATGTAAAACAGAAAAAGGCACAATATTGTCTGAGGATTTTGTTACTAATGGCTTCTTTGGGTTTAAGACGGGTCAACTGTAAGCATTTTTACAAAACAAATTAAATCTAAAATGCAGTGTTGTTATGAACCTCATAACCTCCGCTGGCAAACACACCTAGACTAAACACAGGCTTGGAAAGTTGTATGGAATATTAAATGAGAATCCCAAATGACATCTATTACATACACATCACTTCAGTATTCCATTATCCGACTTCCGTTGTAAACGTCTGAGCAACTGGACCACATTTTAGCACAAATGACTAAAACTCACACTTCTTTTCATCTCTCCTTCTCTGTCGTTCCCATCAGCCGTTTCTTTCTACTTTATTTTATAATGGGCAGTTCATTTTGTGGTTTTGGACGGAAAAGCAGTCCTGACTAATAGGAAATGAATGAAGGCTGTCCGTGTCAGATATCACTGCTTACCAACACACTGAGTCACTGGTAACAGTTGCAACCAAACCTCACATGTTGATAAACACCCAATTCTTCTTCCTTGGGAGTAAGCAGGGTCCAGCGAGAACCCTCACGCCCTCATAAGCCAACAGCTAGCCACCATTTTGAGATAATTCAACCCAGCAATAAATGTTTAAAGTACAATGGTGACCCAAATTTGACATGTAGGCACAGACCAATGTCATATATCTCCCAAGATGCTTCCTCTGATGAATGTTTTACACTCCCGGGTTATAATTTGGTGCTAATTGATTTTTTTTCCTCATTAATTTGAGGATCATCAAGGGAGAAACATTATCTGCGGATACAGAAACGTGAACACCAAAATAAAATTCACTGAAAACGAATGGCACAGCTTTGCATACGTTTTACCATCACTCGAGCGTAAGCAAACTTCCAGCTCACAATTTCCCCACATTTGAATATTGTGGTCAGACACGATGAAGCTTTATATGCTAAACACCTGCAGCTACACAAACCGTAACACAATCAACACATAACCCTTGATTTAAACAGACACACCAACCCACTGCACATTTTTAAAGCAACTTTAGTCCACAACACAGATTTCTGCATTTGCATCTAGCACAGTCAATATTTAATAACCAGTCTGCTTGTGCAAGGCAACCACATCCTTGTTTTAAGTAGTATGAGAGACTGACAAGCACTTCTATTGACACATTAGAGACACAAATGTGACAGCTATAGAAAAACAACATCTTTTAATACACCAGCACTGTGCAATACAGGAAACACTCTGTCATAATCATGCATGAGACATAAACGAGCATATGCACACTGTACACAAATAAAGCACAACAGAGAAAGCTGAGATTTATGTTGTGTTGCATGCAAGGCCCACTTCAGTGTCGAGCCCACCGCAGCTCATGCTAACGCTATAGCATGCTGGCTAACGCAAATAACTGATCAAATAAACTATTGATCAGATTCACAAAACAAAGAAATAAAAACACCGCAAACAATTACATTTAAGAGCACAAAGCAAAACACCAAAGAGGTAAAAACGGGGTGGTGTGTTTAAACCCCCCGTTTGTAAAAGCAGGGCGAGACCTGTGGACGGGTGAGAATGATGGAGGTCTTACCGAGCAGAAGCAGCTTCAGCTCCCGCCTGGCGTCGCGCTTGTCCCGGCGGAGCTGCTTGTCGATCTCCGCGTTGATTCGTTTGGACTCTTTGGCCTCTTCGCTCAGGCAGCAGGCCATCATTGACTCTAAAGTCATCCCCACCGCTTATCTGGACACAGCCCAAAACACGGCAAAACAAGCGACCGTCGCTCAGTTCGGGTGGGCGTTGAAAAATAGGGGGGCGATAAACGAAAGAATTCCCCGATCTTCCTTCTTTGAGGAAAAACAACGAGGAAAAATACTGAGGAAAAATGTGAGGGAGATGATCCGAGGGGGCTCGAGAGTGGGGGAGGGGGCCGGGGGGCCTCGCGCGCAGCTTTCGGTTCGGTGGCGGTGGGCGCGAGCCTCTACCCCGCGTACGGAGCGCGGCGATCACGGAGCCGAGAGGGGACGAAGAAAACCGGGGGGCTGATGATGGGCGGGCGGCGTCGAAGAGGACGAGCAGGAGGTCCGGGAACCTTTTCTCGCAAATGACTGAAAATCCAGAACGAACTATCCTCGCGTACGTGCGACACTCCCACAGCGGCACCGCGGCGGCTCACCACCAACACGCGTCCCGGTGAAAACGGGACGGATCGCGCAGTGGCGACATCCACTTTTCCTGGTCTGTCCAGCCTCGTCCGCCCCTTTCCAAACGGAGACCAAATGGTTCCCGCACGGCTGAGGAATCGCGGTCTGGCAATGAAACGTCACTGCTCGAGTAATGCGTTGCGAAAATAGTTCACGTTAAAACATTTTCCTAACGTTGTTTTATCTCACGACAGCTTCGAGGCGCGATAATATAGAACGAATCAGAGGGGAAAAAAGCTTTTAAAATGGATTATCCCACTTTTCCTTTTTTTTAAGACGGATAGCTTCCCCTCCTACATCATCAGCGCTGCATAAAGTCACACTAGCTTGCTGTCAATAATTCCAGACGTTTGGGATGATTGACGGGGTTTAACGGGAACGGAGGGGCGGGAACTGTTAGAGTTCCGGAGGCGGATAACAGGAACTGTCAAGTTTGGTCGAGCGCACAAATCAGGCGTCAGAAAGCGCTCAGCGCGGGTGTGTCGCGTCTTCTGCACGGGCAAAGTTAAGAGATTCACACCGATATTACAGATATAATAGTCTTGTTTTAAAATTACCCCAGACAGATGTAAATAGAACTGGAATTGGATAAACCATTTTTTCCACGAATAGATTGGAAAACAGCTGTGGGAATACTTCGGGAATATTGTCCCTCATAAAATGGTGGAAAAAATGAAAGGACGAGAAAACTTTCATGTGTTTTTGTTGAGGTGGAAAAGCAAGAAGATATATATATAAAATATGTAGAGAGCAGTAAACAAACATCTATAATTTGATGTATTGTGGAGTTTATTATGTTTTGATAACAAGGTTCATGTCAAATATTGAAGTAATTACAAACATAAAAACAATTAAATGCAGTTATACCGCCATTATTTATTATGACAGTTCAGAACAGATATTAAAACACATCTTGTCAGGTATTGTTAGTGGTCAGTTTAGTGTTAGTTCTTTGGTGAGTTAAACAGGTCATGATCTAACTGACTACCTATTAACAGTGCAGTAACTAGTCGTAAACGTCACTATTGTGTAACTCTATCAACATCTAGCGGACACATCATGTAGTACACGTGTCTTCTGTCTTTGGTTTATTTTACTTAGTGTAAATGTTAAGGAAACGTTTAAACAACCTTTCCCTAAATTGACACATGACCCCCACTATTAATATATGTAGATCACTTTACATAGTGATTGTTTTCAGGATGTGAAGAGACTTTAAACCAGAACAAAAAATGTTTTCTGGAACAAATCCGTCTTTAACGTAAGATTCTCTGAAAACATGCCTTAATATCTTAGAAGTTTATGCTTTTCGTGTACATTTATCTTCTTTTGAAGATTGTTTGTATGTTATGTTGTATCTGTCTGTATTTGCATGTAATAACTGGAAGTTTGTAGTTGCTGTTGGACACAGAATAAAGGAAAATGATATACAATGATTATTTGTCATCCATTGTGCCACTGTGCTGAACATCAGTGTGTAAGTCAGGAAGTTCTCCAGGTTTAATCCTCAGGACATGAAGGTCTGGTCCACCTGTCACTGACTGTCTTCACTTCAGCTACTGAGACTAAAACAGATGATCTGGACTGCTGACCCAGCTAACAGGAAACATTCTCAGAACATTGTCAAAAAATATCAAAAACATTCTTGTGGTAACGTTAGAAGAACTTTTTAACCTTATATACCAGATATATTAAAACATTATTCTTAGATTAAAGGCTTTGCCACGATACATTCCATGTCTTTAACAACTAACTTGGTTAAATATAAACGAAAATCAGTTCTTGAGCAAACACACATTTCAGTAATCAAAACTGTCTCCTCACCTTTACTCTCATTCACAATGGTGAGTTTATAAAAATGATTTTTAATTTGAGCTGTCGGGTCCGGGAAATATCAGTTTGGCTTCGTTTGACTTTAACATACTTAATAAAAAGTACGTAAAGTGCAATTTTGTTCTTCAAACAGAGATGGCGATAGAGCTGTAAAAGTTACAGATTGCATCTTTAAATGTATATGTTTATGCACACTGGTAGAATAATATAATGCCATTGGATATTATAACAGCAGAGGGCAGTAAATGATTTTTTGTTATTTGACCAATTGTGCGGCAGTTTCATGTTGTTTCTTTAAACAAAAGATGGCACTGCTTGACCACAAATGCTCTGATGTCTCAGCCATTTCTGACACAATCAGAAAACAAAGTTTGTTCATATTAAGTCTGGATGACAATTTATATCTTGCACACACACGTCTCACATTCTGGCTTGATGTGCAAGAGTAAACTTCATTTTCAGTGCTGTCACAACTGAACATTGCATCATATATCGTCTTCCTGCGGTTTTCTTAAACACATTGGTGTCCACAGCTTCGTTTCCTAGTATCACATGTTTTTTGTTTGTATACTGTTATTGCTGTAGATGCATTAAGGACATCTCCATGATTGTGAACAAAGCAAAGCAAAGCTGTGAATAACAAGCATGGGTTCTGTCTCACCCACTGGCAGCTCATTAGGAAACACATGGCAAAAAACCATACAGCACTGTCGCAATGGCAAGACCCCCGAGATTTCCTTCTGCATGAGAAGAAAGTCCTGGACTTCTCCTCGTTCCTTTGATGGGCTGCAAAACACTTAATGAGACCTTTACATTTATCACTTCTTATGAACTCAATGTGTATTATGAAAATCACTTTTTGATAAAGACTGGCAAAAAAATCTGAAATTATTGACCGCTGCCTATTTCAAAATAGGTCAAATATCATCTACAACATCCAAACAGAGAAAATAAGCTGTCGTACGGGAATGAAAGCGGTATTGATTTCTGTTCTGATGTTTGGAAGGTCTCGCCCTGGATTTATGTGCTTTAAACTGGATCTGAGCTGGGAGAGGAGAGATCACTCTATACCCACCAGACTGAGCCCAGCATCTGTTGCCAATAGCAACCATATATGTGCGGTTCAAGCGGAGAGTTCCGCGGGCATCAGGCAGAAGTTTGTGCGGCATCTGATCGCCCAGCGGGTTCTTAACAGCGTCGGGTGCCAAGGATTAATATCTCACTATTTACACAGTCAACAACCTGAATGCGAGTTTACACAACACTTCTTTCACCTACTCACTCTCGTGTTGTTCCAACACGCTTTTATTTTCCACAGAACACAAAATTGTTTCGTTTTTCCAGAACAATTTTTATTAACTTACATTTGCATTTAGCTATTTAGGCATTTAACAGATGCTTTAATCAAATAAAGTGGATTAAACAATAAAGCAATGAACCTTAGGGAGGCAATAATAAGTGCAGATGAATAATAAAATACAAATGAAGAAAGTTATTTTTTAGAAATAACACATGCTGGAACTTAAATATGACAAACGATGTTGGTGGTGTTTGCTAACCAGCTGGTGTCCAGTATGTAATTGTTGTGGGCCCTGTATGGTATTGTATGGGCCCTGAATCATTTTCACTTATCCACTGATGAAAGCTGTAATTTGTTAAGATGTGTTTGTGGATCAACATTACTGTACAAAAACAGTCCTAACCTAAACCCTACACTAACCATAACCAACCCCTAAAATCAGAGAGAAACAGTAGGTTAATATGATGTCCGATGTTCCTCACAGAGAGAACAGAATAGAAGTTATATGAACATCATTTATGGTTCTTTAATGGTGGTTTTATGGTCATTACAACCACTGTTGTTTGGAAAAGCTCTGTAAGGTTCTAAGGAACACAGTTCTGAAAGAAAATGAGGTTGAGTAAATCATACTTTTTATTGTTCGGTTGCATAAAGCGTTCCTTCTTCTTGATGCTCCCACAACGTCAATCCCACAATTCCCTGTGCAAGCCTGCTGCTCGACTCCTGTAGACAATATATTGAAAAGCTGATCATGACCCACAGTAACGGCTGAGGATTTGCGCGGCTAAGGTCACATGATCGTTTATGAAAAAGGGTGATCCAGGAAACACAACTACTATTAAGATGTCAATGCTTTGGTACCAGTTTACACTTGATTAGAGCATTTAACCTCGGCTCCTCCACAGGGACTTCCTTTATAATTAGGTTCCTGTCAGTGTATTTGACTGCAAACGATCTGCTAAATGAAAAGTACATCGGCCAGTTACCTTTAAAAGTTCGTTTTGCTACATTCTTGTAAAAAAGTTGTTTTTTTCTAGTTGTTTCTAGTCATTATGCACTGCTATAGCAACTCAATGTGCTGCTAGTTCATAACATTCATAACATTTTGCTAGCTCATAACATGAACATGAGAAATATATATGATGTCTGTTCTTAATATTGAGATTACAGAGGCAACCCAACTTTAGATTGTAAGAATGTTACCCTAATGTTTGCATTAAGTAACAAAAGTGTTAAAAATGTTATTTTGAATGTTGTAGGGATGTTCAAAATATCCAGTTTTTTAATGCACTGCTTGGTTATAAAAACATTATTCAAACTTTTTAAATTGTGGTAACTTAAGAATAACGGTTTTGATATGTAATATATAATGTTAAAAAAACGTCTTTTCTGTTACTTTTTATTCTCTGTTGTTATGCAGAAAAACAAATAAATATGTTTTACAAAAAAAAATACATTTTTTATATTTTTAAAATCTCTGACAGCATGTTTTTGAAGTTCCCAGTTATCATTGGCAGAGGGATCCAGGTGCCCCGGTCCTGTGGTGAAGTTAAACAGTTGGATACCTCCGGTGTCTTGCCTTTTCAACCCCAAGTCATTAATTAAAACCTCATTTCCTTCTACATCACAATCGCAGAATGAAACTAACTGAGAGACCCTTTGCAATTAAGGTGCGCAAATCCAATTAGAAGAGTGATTAATAGCCTGGGAGGAAAATTAAATAGGAAAGAACAGCAGTTGGTCTTAAACAAGATTTCCCAGCGGTGAGGATGAAACATCACTGAAATGACTGAAATAATCATGGGAGGCTGAAAGGTTACAGTCTGATCAAAGATAAAGATTGACCATGTGAAACCATATTGAGTCGAGTCTAGTAAAATGTTTTGATCCTCCTGGTTGACTTTTGGTTGATAAACCTCCTGCAGCCCTGCAGAACAGTGGGCTGAACACAAGCCCAGCAAAACAGCAGAAATATCCAATAACCACAGAACTAAAAAACAACAACTGTCAAAACAAATCACAAGTTAAGTCTTTATTATGGAGATGCAAACTATTATGGAGCCTGTGAATGTAATCCGACCAATCAGAAACAAGAGCAGAAATGTATAAACTTCCCACCTTTCTCCCCTGATAATTCCTCAAGCATTCCTCCTCATCCCTGTCTGTGAACTTTATTTCAGGTAGTCCGGGGGGTAACACAAAGCCTGTGTTGAGTCCTGAGATCTCAATAATGTCTCAAACTGGGCTCAGATTTGCCAAACTACCTGCAAACAGAAGTCAGAGATATCAATACAAACATTTCTTATCAAATAAGTCCAAAACTAACCATCTAATTTGCATTATGCTATTTGCAATCATTATAAAGCCCTATACTTTCAAACAAATCAACAGTTTGTCTAATAGTGACTGTTTTATTGCTTCTAAGCCATTTTAGGAATATTACTGAGACATTCATTGTGTGTGCTAACACACACACACACACACTTTATAAACTACAGTAGAAAGTCTGTATAACAGCAGTTCTAACTGACAAATGATTTTCTGCTTGTGCAAATATTTACCGATACACTGATATTTCATTATTTGGACAGAGTCAATGAGTGCTCATGTTTACTCAAGATACATGACTTGTCTCTCAGCTTCTGTAATTGTACAGGGGATGTGAGCATTAGCACACACATTGAATGGCACGCTAACTCCTTTCATTGCTTCTAGCTTTCTGGCCACTAATCATGTCATGTAAGCATCATCTGTAGTGTTGCTTTAGCTTTCAATGGCCGAGCTGTTTGTCATGTCCATGGAGCTAATTATTCACCCAGACAAGTTATACCTGCAAATAGAAATGCCATAATTACCTAACAGTTATAACAAAGCAGCCAAAGAAAGACGGACAAAACATAGCATAAAAAAATCAGAGTTATACTCCCCTAATAATGGATAATCGTTCCTGTGTCATTTAGTGATTTTATTTGGGAAATATCCCCCCCCCAAAAGTCCTTTGGAACTAATAACACAATTGTTGACATGCACCAAAAGTACAGAACATTTGTAGTTATAGAGATAACACAGCTCACATCATTTGGTCCTGAAAGAATTTCATAAGAAATATTTGGGTTCATGATGAGTATATTCTGAAAGGAGACACAACAGAGATGACTAAAGGTCTTAGAGAAATAAAAAACAAGAAACAAACTCCTATTTGGATTCCGTTTAATGTCTTGCTGTCTAAGAGAAAAAATGAGATATATTTTTTCTTTCTTGTGGGTGTTGACTGGAGTGTGGGAGATGTTCTGTTGTGTGGAACGTTACATGCAGTTGAAATAAGTCCTGCCATGTCTCGGCCAGTCACAACTGCAGCTCCAAAACACTCTTATTTTCTGTCCACCTCTAATTGCCATAATTGCTTATTTAAAATCTCTAAATAAAAAAGTCTAGCTCTGAAGTTATTGTTACAGAAACAGCAACCTGTAAACACTGTAAATGTTTTTCTGGCGGCTGCCAAAGACTCAAAAGAAACTTTACAGTCGTTTCCCATCGTAAATAACCATCACCACAAATTACTCCGCAAGCAAATTGTACTCAGTCCCACAGCAGGAGGAGTCTGTTTGTGAAATGTGATATATTTTGTTATTTTCCCTTCATTTCTGTCACATCAGAGCACACACTGAGCAGAGAAATTGCAAGTTGCCCCAGCAACTGATGTGAAGCTGAAGTCGGGGATGTTGACTCGTTCTCTATCGTGCATCTGTAAATGGGAACGCGACAGCTGTGCATGAATCATTCTGGAATAAAGTGGCATTTCCGCGTCGCTTTTGTTTCCGTAATTGACTTCGACGCTGGAGTGCTTCGGCACCTGCCGTCTCCCGTCCCGAGGTCAGTCTTAGATATTCAATGCAGCATTGACCAACCAGAACTTATCAAAGGAGAGGAAATATTGATCACATGTTTGTGCTTTAAAGAGCCAAGTTCACTGGCTTTAACTAGTGCGTCTCCTTTGTGAGGTGGCATTTAGGTGGATTGATCCCTCAGCTAGTCCACCGTGCTAAAAAAGACCACATTATTAAGATGGTATTACAAGAGAGAGTCCCGCGAGATAAAGAAATCCATCACAGAGTTTTTAATCATGTGTAACATGTGTGCTGACACCTGCCTGGAGAC
Source organism: Ambastaia sidthimunki (assembly GCA_036877625.1). Classification (NCBI taxonomy): domain Eukaryota; kingdom Metazoa; phylum Chordata; class Actinopteri; order Cypriniformes; family Botiidae; genus Ambastaia; species Ambastaia sidthimunki. Next base: position 34,667 of record JAZGTK010000321.1, read on the forward strand.
CCCTGTACACACTCGCCCCTCTGCTGTTCGTGAGGAAGAAACCAGGATGTTGATGAAGAAACCTGTTCATTAATCTGAGCTGTGAGAACAGACTGTCTCAAAGACATACTTCACCCATATATCACACGTCTATTTACTCACCCCCGTCTCCTTCCAAGCCTTTTCCTTCTGCAGAACTCAGTCTTCTACAAAATAGACTCATAGTCATTAAATAATTAATAGTCATTAAATCTGTTAAGGTTTTAAATTCATAATCTTCCACAGCGATTGATGAATAACTTCAACTAAAATAACTAAAAATAAAGCCAGATATTGGCAGTCGAATCTCATAAAAACAAAGTTTGGCGAGAGAGAGGCCATGTTCCTCACCATGTTCCTCACCTTTTGTTTTCCCCAGAAGAAAGTTACATGTGTTTGGAACAACATGAAGATGTAAATGAGGACAAAACAGATTCTGTGTGAACTCGTTCTTTAACCACGGATTGAATCCTTTGATCATGAAAAGCACATTGCTGGAAGATCAGTGGGTGGAAAGGTAATGAGAGACTGTGACTCAACTGGACTTTGAATCAACTTGCTCTAAAGACCTTTCACACTTTCTTCAAATGTTCTCTTGTTACAGAAATCCTAAGTCCAAAGCTTGAGATTTCTTGGCTTTATTAAGGACATTAAATATCATATTTAGATGGCACATAAAAAAACACGAAAGAATAATTTGTTGCCAATATGCAAAAGCAAAAGGTGCATAATTTTAAAAGGTTTTTAAAATGTTAACATCACAATCAGTTTCAGTTTAATGTTCACATACAACTATCAATAAAACAATCCTGAAGACAGTAGACATGAGTTTTCAAAACATTGAGGTCCAACATGCCAATCTCAGGCTCAGCCAATGATGTGAGTTCAGGGCGGGACTAACATACTCACATACTAACATACATAATCACGTTTATTTTTTCATGATACACACATTGCTTTTATTAATACATTTAGACGATTGAGCCACATGATACTGTATATATTAATTTATCTATGTTGTATCTGTATTTAATGTGTGTGAATTAAATGTTGTCATACTCAAAACCCTCAATCTACACAACTGTCAATGTTTCAGGCCGTTCCAAATGAGCACATTTTGTCAAGTAAAGTGAACTCCCACCGTTGCCCCCCGTGGAGTGTGTAGGAAGCAGTGAACAGTGTGAAGATATTAATCAGAATGCTGCTATTATTTTTGGTGATTCCATTTGGTGGCGCTTGTGGCCCCAAAATGACACGCTTCACATTTAAATCACCACAAACGAGAGAGCAACACAGATTTCCAAAGAGAATCACACCCTCAGAAATGATTGTTAGGAGAGTAAACGTGCAGTTAGTCATCGTTGTGAGTAATACTTCAAATAATCTCTGTACTTAATTAATGCTGTTCTTCCTGAAATGTGGATGTGGAAAACTCTAATGCCACGTCATTCATTACTCATCTATCCAGCCAGTCACTGATAGACACTTGGAGTATATAAGTTGTATAAGCAGATTTTGAGGTCCACCACCACCACCAGGTCGGTTTCTGTCCATACTTTCAGTCGTAGGCTTTACCCCTGCCTTCATCTTCAGACAGGAACAGCTAGAATCTGAAACACACTGGATTCGTACTATGGACGAGGTTTTACACCAAAGAAATGTTTCATATTACATATTTGCATTTGATGATGCATTTACTGTTAAAATATATGTTCTTGGTAGGACCCATTAGTTTCCCACCATTACATAAAGACACATGCATTTCACATGTGCAAAAACACACGTGATCATATGTAAAAACATGGTAAAGTGTTGTTCAGGTGATAACATGGGATTCACACAACTTGGCTAATATGTGATCATGTGTTTTTGCACATGTGAAATGAATGTTTAAAGGACACGTCACTAATGGGCAAAAAAATAACAACATACCCACTTTTAAGAAACATGATGAAAGATTAAAGTCATTTAAACTAATCAAACCTAAAAAAAAAAAAAACCTTAAGGTGTTCAGACAGCTACCCTGGAGAGTGAACATTTTTTATTTAATGGAAACATTAGGGAAACATTCCTACAACCTACAATTGTTAGCTGGGAGATTTTCTGAACTACACCATATACATATATATTCACCATATATACACCATATATTCAATAATTGTCTTGAGTCTAGATTTTATTTCTCCTTAGGCATCTTGAGAGAAATTGAGACAAAGCTGAAACTTAATGAAACCTAACTGGGAACTTAATTAAGTCTCCAAAGCTGAGACCCTCTAAGCAATAACCTTTGACCAAATAAACAAGAACTTCCCCCTATTAAAGTATCCCAGACCATAAACGTTTATTTCTGTGTGTTTCTGTAAATGATCTAAAGAACACATTGCATCTTTGACAGCATGTATCGCTGATCAGACCCTCTGACTGGATTTATGAGTACTGAGAAATGTAACATATTAACTGGGGCCAATTAGAGCTAGTATGCACTGAAGAGACAAGACCCCTACTGAGGTCAGTCTCTCAGTGTGTATATAGCGCTCACATACTGCCCTGATGTGACACCAGTAAAGTAAAAAGAACACAAGGCAACCGCACATCTAAAGCCCGGAGACGTATTCAAGCGAAGGGTTTAGCTTTTCATATTCAGAAGTTTTCATAACTTGTAACATTATATATCTGAATATAGGAGACTAATGAAGCTGAGCATTTAAACTGAGACTGCCAGTCATGTTCTGCAGAACAACACAATGCAGGCCGAGATTCAGCCATGCCAATGTGATCAGAGAAAACTGATGCAACTTAAATATGTGACTTACAGTATGTTTAGACTTTATCTCTATTCAAATAACATTTATACTGCTGACAAATATACTAACAAAACCCTGTCATTTTGATATTTTTATTATTATTTGTGCATTTTACAGCAGTAACAGTTTGCTGGTCTCTGCTGGTCCATTTCTCAGGCTGGTCTAGTTTGATGGTTTTGGAGTGGTTTTGGGAATTTAGACAGTCATTCGGTGGAGAACTGTAGTAATCGGTATTTTGGCAGAACCTTTGGTTGCCATGGTAATACCACAATACAACATACAATAAAGAAAAGAGATAAAGTTGTAAAATGACTGGATTTCGTAATTTGAACTTATTTAATTACTTCCACCAGCATTATTATAATACCTACTTCTTACACGCAGTGTGTGTCTAGTTATACTGTGTTATTACTTCACAAAACAACAGCTTGCACCAGACACTTGGCAGTGGGGGAGAGTTTTAAATTTAACGCTGAAACCAACGACCAGAACCTACAATTAGCCTTCAGAAAACATTAATTTCATTGAGGAGAAGTGTGTGGATGCTAAATAATTGTCTCAGTGGGTCTGCTGTCGCCGAGCTCTGCGTTCACCCGTTTCGCCCTCACATCACAGCTGGGTGTCTGCTCCACACCTGTCTAAGCAATTAACACACACACACACACACACACTCACACACACACACGCACACACACACGCACACACACACACACACACTCTGTTTCACTGTATAAACAAGGACATAACATAGACTTCCTTTGCTTTCATATCAGGATAGAAAATGATTTTCCATCCTATCACAAAGATGTTTGTAACCCCCACACAAACCGGCGGACATTATTACATTCAAAGAAAAACATAGTTTGGCTTATTTATTTTATCTAGTGGAAAAAACTTGCAGTCAGTTTTTAGAAAGGACATATTTAAAAAATTGGTCCTCACTATTATACCCGTATAGACCCATGAACACACACTGACTCAACTATCTAAAAAGAGCATGTACTTTTAATAGACTTTTATTGATTTAATGTACATACAACCAGTTAAAATCACTACTACCAAAGCCATACCCCAAAACAATGACTTGAAAACAGCGGATTTTTATGTCTGAAAAAATGAAAAAGTTGCTCGCCTCTGTAAGTGGCTGTGATGTGTCATTAAACCAGCCGGGACTTTTTGCTCCTTAGCGCCTGTGAGTTCCAGAGAGACAAAGTGCTCTAATGACCGTATCAGTGGCTCTGGTGATATTAAGCAGGTCGATTCAATTCACTGCTCATGTTTTTTCAGGCCAACACAGTTCGAATAATCTGTCATTAGAAATGGGAAAGAGGTTTCAAACTATTCCAGCTGTTTCTGGGAAATACATCTAAAGAGAAGGTTCATGGTTTGTGGCAGGTCTCGAATATTTACACCCATTTTAAGGTTAAGGTGAGTATTTTGGTTTGTGGTGATGCACTTTTATTCACTGTAACCATAGTTTCCAACAAATGCAGCATAAGGTTAATAAAGTTTAGCATCACTATTGCTACTGCCCAAACTGAAGGTGAAGGATTTGAACCCTTAACCCTTTCATTCGCACCTCCTGTGCTACAGGCATGAATCACATAGCGTGTGTGCTGTTACCTTTTAAGTGATCTGACCAATTTCATCTCACAGATGATCCCTGCTGGACTTGAGTCTTATCTAGAGAGACTCGAATATCTAAGAGACCAGAGATAATAGGCTCCCAGTAAGTCACTCAGAACACCCTAGCAACTGCATAGCGACGCCTTTGCAACCACCCACAACACCCTAGCAACTGCATAGCGACACCCTGACGACCAACCAAAACACCCTAGAAACTGCATAGCGACACCCTGACGACCAACCAAAACACCCTAGCAACTGCATAGCGACCCCCTTACGACCACCCACAACACCCTAGCAACTACATAGCGACACCCTCACGACCACCCACAACACCCTAGCAACTGCATAGCGACACCCTCACGACCACCCACAACACCCTAGCAACTGCATAGCGACGCCCTGGCTACCATCACAACACCCTAGCAAGTGGATAGTGATGCCCTCACGACCACCTACAACATCCTAGCAACAGCATAGCAACGGTGTTGTGATCACCCACACACACTAACATGACAGAGGCAAGTTTTTCGTGGGCAAGCACCAATTACATTACTACAGAAAATATAACAATATAAATAAACAATAAAACTGTGTAAACATGGAATTATTTGTAATCAAAAGAAGAAATTAAACATGATGACAGAGATTCTTGGAGTGTTTGGAGGTGATCCAATAATAAATTTGCCTGTGGTAACCATAACAGTAACTACGGTACTTTGGCAGGAACTATGGTTACCATGGTAATGTTTTGTGCCATAAGAAAGTGACAAAGGCAGTTACAGTAAGAAAATAAAAGAAATGGAGAAAGAGAGAATGAAAGCAGGAGATGAAAAAGAGAAAAATATCAACATGTGACGCATGTGGGCGACGATGGTGCATCATCCGTGTCTTAATGCCTACAGGGTCTATTTTCTCCAACTGATGTCACAGAACGTGTTTGAGAGGCGTGTCTGACAAACCCCATCTGTCTTTATCACAACAAGACATCAATAAATACAACTAATAATCAACAAGCGGTTCTCCATTACATCTGGTCATCAGAATGAACTTTATTGCCAGGTATAAATACACATACGAGGAATTTGTTTAGTGACAGAAGCTCCACAGTGCAACAGAATGACAGTGACGAGACACACACAATAAAAAGAATCATATACAAACAGACAATGTACAAATAGCAAAACAGTCACGTTCAGTTATAGCTCTGCATTTGCAGAAATTCTCCAGTAAAATATATATAATATATATACTGTTCTGCTTATAAGTTTACTTATCAGAGAGTCAGAGAGTATTTAAGAAAAAACAAGTGGAATTAAACAAGCTGTAGTTTGTTTTTTATTTAGTTCTGCCCTGAATAAGACATTTCACATAACAGATGTTTACAGTCCACAAGACATTATAATAACTGAGTTTACAAAATAACCTTTGTTGACATACCCTTGATTTTTAATGCTGTATATGCATATGTATATATATATATGCATATTTAAATGTATATTTATGTATAAGTATTTGTACATGCATATGTATATCTATATGTATTTATATGTATATAGCATTAAAAATCAAACAAGTCTTTTACTTTAAATAAAAACATCTACGACTGTAACACTTCCTGTGTTGGTCTCTAATTGATTTTATAGAGGTTGATTTCATACAACACAGTCATTTACAGTCATTTACAGTATAAGTGGCTTCTTTCTATATATGAGAAAAACAAACAGGATAGCATCAAAGCTCTTGTGAGCTGAAGTGTTCTTCTGAGCGCTCATACTGTCACCGTAATGACAGGAGAAGCAGTTCTCTAAGTGCTGAATTCAGAGATCATCTCTTTCTCACGCAGCCTCACTTCAGTGGGCAGTTGTGGAGTGTGAGTTGGGGGGTGTAATAGGATAATAGGACTCTTTTCACACTTATCAGTGATTATCATTCTGTCTTTTTTCTTTCTCTCTTCCCAGCACACGAACTTGTTTTTGGGTGGTTGCCAGGCAGTTGCTAAGGCGTTCTGAACGGTCGTTAGAAAGTAGCTATGCGGTCATTATGGTGTTCTGAGTGGTTGCTAGTTTAGTTCCTGAGGTGTTCTGAAATGATCCCACCCTCAGGTCTGGAGGAATCTGGATTCTTGGTACCTTCTGAAAGGCTGGATGGGCAAATTTTTACCAGAAACATTTTTTGTTGTGCTGGTTGAAAGTCTCAAGAAATGTTCTTGCAAGAATGACGTTCTTACATGCTAAAATTGTTAGCTGGGAAAGTTTAATACATTAGGGAGAGAGGTTTGTTTAGGTCAGACATGAGAGGCAAAACTAAACTGGATGCTACTTTAATCAAAGCAGCTGTCCAGGAAGTGACACGTTTATTGCGATGATGTTACGATGACAGACAGTCTGCTACTTGCTTTCTCACTACTCTCTCAAAAAATACAGACAAATAGATGCCAAGTCTATTTTTATATCAAAAGATATCCTTGGGTTTTATTTGAAATTTAACTGCTGAATTTAAAACTTGTTCTCGAGCTTACACCTGAGGCCTCATGTATAAAACTTTCCATGGATTTCTTTCTTAAAGGTAGGACAGGCAGTTTTGAAGAGGCTAGCAACAGACCACAATATTCATATAGACATATTCAGAGATATCAGGTAGCTTCAACATTTTCAGCATCAACAGCCTCGAATGGTGCGTCGCAATGTGGTGCACGTACGCTAAAGTACCCAAACTCATCCATCTGTAAACATCTTTATGCTAATCAACTGTGCATCAGCCTCAATGTCACATAATTGAATGACAAACACGGTCAAATGGTCACACCAGGAGGCCACAGTGCTTTTTATAAGAGCCATTTTTCAGCCATGCTCAGTTATTAGCTCTGAAACGTGTGTGTGTTGGGGGGAGGGATGTAAAAAAAGAGGCATCAATGATAGACATTTTCCCCAATTATTCTGCAGAGAAGAAAAGGAGCGGGTGTGTGAAGGGTCTTAGATTAATCACCAGCTTCCGTGTGTGACATGAGCCACCGGTGACACTCAGCTAATGGCTGGATTGACCTGCTGTCGGGTCCGCTGGGCTGTCTGTTGGTTCCTGCCTCACTCAGCTGGTCAGGTATTAATGCACTAAACCTGCACACATTATTCCGCATTATCTGCATCCCAGCTAATTAGGAACATTTCCCTAACATTTTCGTAGTGTTTCAAACTATTTTAATTAACGAAACTCCTAAAACTGTTATTTTGAATGTTCTAGGAACATTGTTTGTATTATTGCTGGGTTAAAATGTTCATCCAAACATGTTTTTATTATGTAACGTTTTTTAAACCATTTCACTAACAATCTAAGAATAACTTTTTGATATGTATGATATATAATGTTTAAAAAACTGCAAAACTTTCTTTGGTAACACTGAGAGAACTTTTAGAAAATGTTCTGAGAACGTTCCCTGTTAGCTGGGATCTCACCTCAGCTTCTCCTGATGTCCCCCCTCTTCCTCTGCAGATGTTTCATGGTCTTCTTCTGCTCTTCTGAAACGTGCTGAGGTGGGTCAATCTGCCTGGATCTCAGAATAACTGACAGTCGACTTCCTGTTCTGAATTCAATTAGAAGGAAAGAGTCAAATGTACTGCATGCGGCCCTCGATTCACTAAACCTCAAACCACTCGTGATCCAGTTTAACAAGACAGTAGCTGAGCTAAAACAGCACTATAAAAACCACCGTCTGTCAGTCTTCTCTGTGCAAACACGCCTCCATGTTTATGTATTAGCTCTTTTCTCACAAAAGTCAATGCTAATTACCAGCAATGTGTGCACTGTGCAAAGCTGATTTCCATTGTTTCTTCAGCATAACATGTATTGCACATTATTTATATTTATTGGGTAACACTTAACAATAAGGTCTCATTAATGCATTAGCTAACATGAACTTACAATGAGCAACATATTTCATAGCATTTATTAATTTTTGCTAATGTTAGTTAATGCAAATGCAATTGTTCATTCATGAAGCCTCATTGTAAAGTGTTACCATTATATCTTTTGTGTATTTAATGTATATAAAGTCAGAAAGTCTGTGTATGTTGTGTGTCTTGATTGGACTCGCTGATCGTTTATTTGTTTCTGCATATGATGCCAGACGTGATGTTCACACAAACAGAATTATTTGATTTGACTACAATTTTGATGCCAGTCAGTCGGTTTCTGTCGACAGCAGGGCTGTGACGTGACCCGCACGTCAAGGTTGAGGGAGATATTACACTGTTTAAAACCAGCAACAAAGCTCAGTGCCTCCGTTCATGATGGTTTACTGAAAATTTAATACGTTTCCAAACACTAGCACACTTCACAATCTCATCTCATCTCTATCAACGAATGAAAATATTTACCAAGACTGAATCCATTGAGATGGTGCCACATCTCACGCTGCCAGAACGAGCCCCTGGAGGGGCCGGTGGTCCGCCAATACGTGAATGAAAATTGGAAAATGGACGGTCCTCTATGAAAGCATGCCATTATTGACAATAGAGCAGAATATCACAGAGAGAAAAGCCATGTAATACATCTCATGGTCCAACTGAGGGTCAAAAGAAGAGCTGGATAAGAAGACATTTTAAAAATCAGGTCTGTATTTATCCCTTTACACAAAATTATGTACGTATGTAGGTTTTGTAAAATATAAAAACTGAAATATGTATATATATCTATATATCTATATACATACTATTTTTATACTGTACATACTGTACAGACCATGTAGGTGTGTGTGGCGTTTAGCAATAGTAAATAGACCAATAGTAAAAAAACAAAAACACACACCCACACACACATATAGATCAATCTATAGCTTTCGAAAAACTAACAGACCTCTTAACCAGAAAAAAAACAATTAAATCCCATAGAACGCACCACCGCTACACTAATGTTCTTTTAATGTTTCATCTGTTTATGCCGAGCCGGGAATATTGTTGTGACTGGCCTGCGTGCTGATGTTCCCTCTGGGCGACACATCTCAGTTTGACTCAGAGCCACAGGTAAATGCGTTCTCATTATCCTCCTCAGACTCACTCACAAACCCAACAAACAGTACAGAACATCACGAGAGACCGAGCTGTCTGTACAAGACACGCGTGTTAGTGTCACAGGCCTGTTATTTGTGATGGTCATCAATACAAACACTTCATTAACATACTGAACATCATTGTTCATGTGGAGGTTAGCCACATAAACAGAATAAAGAATAACAACTATATATTGTAGGTTAATAAATTGCATGATACTATGGGTTCATCAGACCTGCTTCCTGTATGGGCTGCTGGTTTACACAAAGTTACTGATTGGAAAAAATGCTTCCGATTTTATATAACGTTTATATATCCTTTGCCGGACATGCACTGTTTGTTTATCACATCATCTTAGACCAGCAATCTTAGACCAGACAACACTTCTGATTGGCTGACTGAAGTGTTCTGACTGGTTAACCAAAGAATTTAACATTTGTTTTTGTTTTAGACTCAAGACCACCGATGTTTAGAGATATTCGTCTGGAAATAGGGACATTTTCTGCATGTTATTTCATAAAGAAACACTTACTGCATCTTATGAGACGGTTAGAACTTCATAAGTTCTGCAAAATTTCCTTAGTAGAAAAAATAAGGAGCTACTTAACAGCCTCTCTGACAAAACAATGATTTATAAACTGAAAGATGCTCAACATGAATGCTGAAGTGACATCTGACCTCACCCACACGCCACTCGACCTCTGACCTCCACTCTGCCTAAAGAAAAAACACCCGCTATCTGCCAAAAACACTAGAAGAGTTTCCACCAAAACCATCAATACTGTCTTACAGTTTACATCTAAACAGACTTATTATTGACTGACCTTATACAGCTGTTATTGATCCTAAATACAGTTACCCTGAATGTCAAACCGACGTCCACTAGTGGCTTGTAATTTGCACTAATTTGTGTTTCTGTTGTCTCACTTCATTACTGTAACTGATGGTTATACTGGCAATTGTTCGTTCCAAATTGTTAGCTGGTGAACAGTTAGCTAATGTGCATTCATAGCAACAAAACGGCAGTCTGGCAAAGTAATGGTTTGGTTAAAGTGAAGCTATTTCAAGATATATTGTAGGTATAAACAAAAGACTGAGGTTGTCGATGGTTTACATTAGAATGTCACAGAGACTTAAGGCTGAGATTTTTACACTTTAGCCAATAAGAAACTACCAAAAAACCACATAGAATATTCCAGCAACCCTCTACAGTAGCAATGACCTGACAAACAACCCCAAACACCACGGCACCAACCTTTAGACTTTACTATACCATAAGCATTATCTTTTCTTTTACCCAATTTATATTGAAGGCTCTGTAGCACTTTATATACAGAAGTTTAGCTACAGCCAAAACAGTTACTGTGAGTAAATAGACAGTTTTTGTCAAATGTTTCTCCTGAAATCTCGCACACGTGGGAGGAAAAATGTGTTTTCCCAAGAGGAGTTCCCCAGAGCAATATCTGATAGTGTGGAGGACAGATTCTCCCTGTAGACCAGACACCAGCCTGCGGAGTGACAGACAGACACAGCTTCTGTTTAAATAGAGTTTACCAGCAGCTCCTGATATCAGAAAACTTCTGTATGAGTTTCTCATGTTTTCTGAGGCGGGTCTCTGTTTGTAACAACAAAAGCAATTCATTTGCATTCAGTTTAGTGATTAGAATTGCTGGTCTAAGATGATGTGATAAACAAACAGTGCATGTCCTGCAAAGGATATATAAACGTTATATAAACGCTCCCAGAACTTTCTAAATAACATTTTCTTTCCTATCAGTGAAGTTCTCAGTAGCTCTGAGAACAATGTGCAGTATTTAGGGCCAAATATATTAAACAAGGAAGCCTGCAATATGCTTTGTAGAAAAAAATATTACCAGGTTCAAGCATTCAAACAAAGGATAAAAAAGTCATAAAAATGACACATTTTTTCCCGCCAAATGTTCCTTGTTATTGTGAAGAATGGAGGACAGAAGTGGCCTAAATTGGCAGGCAGCGCTGCTTGTCTTTGTTCATCTGCAGTGTTGAAACCCCTGTAGATTTTTCTTGATGGATAACTATAAATACCGACGCTGGTCCATAAACACCCCTCAGCTCTGCAGCTCTCCACTGACTCAGAGATCTTTTAATAGCACGCGTGGCGAGATGGCTGTACTGCGCGGGGAGGCTTTCCAGCCCTGTGTGCTTGATTAGCCACTTCACCCTGGACCGTTCCTGACTCCGACTGCGGTAATGCCGGTCATTCTGAAGTAAAAAGGACACAGAGTGATGTTTTAGTTAAGTTAGTGGCAGTATGTTGGTTAGAATATTCATGACTATTATTTTGCTCTGCTGAAAGCCTGAGTTTAGCTGGTGACCGTGCAAAAATACAAACAGTGCTACAAGTGTGTTTTACTTAACCCTGAAATGACTCGATTCACAAAAATGACTGATAAAAGATTTAATTGGTTTTACTAATATTTATTACTTGACTTAAAACAAAGTTAGTTTATGTGACCACACAAAGCACATTTTTAGATTACCCGAAAAAGAGGATTTTTACAGTATATCTAGTTAAAACTTTTTTGCTTTTAACAAAGTTTAACCTGCCAAAACCTGACAGTTCTGGTACCAGCTAGAATTGAGCACCAGGAGAAATGTTTCTGGCTTTGCAGCATGTGGCTCCTCAGTTAAGCACCACGGACAACGTAATTACAAACCTGCAGAACAAAGAGATACAATAAGAAAATACTGAACAGATAATAGATAAGATATTTTAAGGTGTAACTGATTTTTGTAATGGTGTGACATGCAGAACTTGTCCCATTATCTGACAGATTTCACAGAAATACGGCAGGTTTCTGTAAAACAGCAGTTTTGTCTCTGTTATAGCACTAAACTCACAGCCTGCCGTGGTTCAGTGATCTCATAACCTCATTTTCAGTGGTCTCAGCTCAGTGGCAAAATAAAACCCTTTAAAACAATCATAAGAGACCAAACCATCATTTATTAGTTCTTCATTTGAGTCTTGAATGAGTCTTCATTTACTTTAGACATAAACTTTACACTTACAAGAATGTTTTTGACAAAACTGTTTGACAAATGCTTGCACAGGAACGCATGCACAACCTTTTAGCCATGCTGATGTAAGTCAGGTTGAGAACATCTGTATAAAAAAAGAAAATTAAACAAAAGTGCAAAACACTGATGAATACAGTGAAATCAAACGTGCAGATTAACTTTCTCAATACTAAACATGTTCCTGGTTTTATTGTGAGCAATTTGTTCAGTGCATGTTATTGCAAAACTAAAAAAAACCATTTCAATAAACAATTCATATTTTTCCAAATGTAAACATTTAGTTTCTGTAACATCTTCCAGCTTCGGCTCACATCGCCATGACGACACAAACTATACAAACCCAGACTAACAAACCCAGACTTTCTGCCTCATTAATATTGTTTACTCAGTAAAACACCAGATTAGGAAAGATTTTAAAAATCACAGTGAATGAGATATTTAAAAGCCTATATGCACATTTCTGTGTTTAATATATTGGAGTATTTTGGTTGTCTATTACTTAAAGCATATTGTTGTACATGTGTCATGAGCCATAACTCAACAACAGCACATAACAGCTAATTAGCTAGTTACCTGACATGGAAGATAATATGGCTTCCAGCCTGTCGCCATAGCAACAAAGAACATTTGTTCATACTTTAGCTAAAATGACTTTGTGTTTTTTTCCTCTGTTTGGCATCTTCACCGCTAGATTAAAGCTTCTCTGTGATAATATACAGTATCTTGGAGTACTATGTGAATACAATGTAAACCTGTTAAACAACAGAAATGTTTTGAAGTTGTCAGTATTCAAATGCTACGATCACAACACCAGCAGCATTAGTTATTATCCTGTGAAAGTTATTTTGCAGTCGACTGTTGAAAATATTTACCCTCACAATTATAATATCCAGCCAAATGTCTCCTAGTTATGAAGTACAGTGATAATTTTAGTTCACATAAGTGTGGGGTCATGTTTTCTCTGTTAGACGCAGTGTGATGTTAGCGAGAAGCTAACGAGTCAATAACTCTCTTGATGCCTGCAGTAATTATTACACTCCATTGAACCTGGAAAACACATCCAATATCCCCCAGGAGACAAACAGCCAATAAAAGCTGAGACATACAGACTCTCTCACACGCACATGTAAAAACACTCACTGACACACACACTGACACACACACAATTTTTTCTTAAACTTCTTTTGTTTTTATACACAGCTAGTTATAACCACTATAACCTAACTCACACTCTAACCCTAACAGAAAACCTTCTGAATTTTTACAATTAAAAAAACACAAACAAGGACGTTCCCAAAAGGAGGTTGTGCTCAGATTTGTCAGGTTTTGCTGAATTTTAGGTACAAATTTGTCTTTCCGCTGTGCAGATGTGTTAAAGGTGTTGAGTCAAAACAACCTGAAATTTCTGCTAAAAGAGAAAAATGAAAATAGATCAACATAAAATCGGAAGTGTGCAGATGTACTTTCTTAACACTGAACATGTTCCTGCTCTTATTGTGAACAATTTATCACGTGTTAAATTGCATGTTATTTAGGGAAAAATCTCTGGCGTGCGTTATAATCTTCCAGGCCACATCCTGAGCAATTATAGAGCAGGTTACAACAATGCACATAAAAATTAAACCTTTTAACCCCTGGACTTCAAACAGAAGGTCTTGATGTCGTTCCTTCTGCTCGGTTTTCACGCTTGTCTTGGTATATGAATAAATAAACTGTGTTTGTGTTTTTGTGACAAATGAGTCGGCCTGTCACATTCTCTCTGTTGTTATTAAACCTCGTCGTGAGAGGCTGGAAAACATGAAAGCAACGTTCTGATTGTGACAAACACAGTCACAATGTTCTCACTCACTGACATCACGAGGGGCTTCAAAAGACATGTCTGCACAAGAGA
>JAZGTK010000321.1:49141-89706 GCA_036877625.1 Ambastaia sidthimunki
GAGTGACAGCACTTTACAGAGAGCGAAGACTCAATCAAGCATGTCAGTTTGATTCATGGATGACGTGGTGAGAAAGACAAATACGTCGACTCAAAGAGACTTATTCCTCTTTTTGTGCGGTATTGATGTCAACAGAATGTTCTTTTGAAAAAGAAATTTGACTGGAAACAGAGACAGATTTTAATTTAAACTAGATGTGTCCATTTTCCAAAGAAACTGTAAAGCATTCAGTGGCAAAAACTCAGATACAATATTACAATAATGTTAACATGCTTTAATGATGCTACCATGATTTAACATGGATTATACCAGCATGACTAGCATTATATGTACAGTAAAGCGCTCGTCACATTACATATTGTTCCAAAGCAGATTTATAACAAAGGAAAACTCCCCAAGATGTAACGCAGATGAAGATTTGTATATGCTATGATGTGTCCTAATGTGGGACACTGTCTAATGTGGGACACTTAAGCTTCATCTCTCGGGTAAACCAGCCAATAGCTTGATCTCAATATGACAATATCTGCTGTCGCTTTCCATCTTCACATCATAATAAACACACTTTATTATTATTGCCAGGAAATGCTGATCCCAGGATTACTTTCAAATATGAGTATATGAAACTTACGCACCTTACATAATTTCATTTTCAACCTTCATTTCTTATGTAAACAGCAGAGATCCAAACGCAAACTCTTCATATCCGGATGAGCGTTGAAGATGAATCCTTATTTATCCCCATCATGACACAAACTTCAGCTTAGAAAATAACACATCAGTTAACAAACTGTACAGACTGCTGGTGTTTGAGAAGAGACAGAAAGACAGACATTAGACAACTATCAAAAAACGTTTGTTCATGAGTTATTGAGCTGTTTCATGCATTTTAAAAGCAGACGCTCAAGAGCCTGTTTATGTATTAACACCAAACACGCTAACAGCTGCATAATCAATCTTTCAACAATCCATCAAAAATCACCAACGCAAGAACAATTTGTGGGGAAGCGTTTTAAAAAACGGGTTTTATTATCTTCAGACAAAGTGAGTTAGGATTATAAAATCATCTTGTTATATTTTGTATAGCTTATGTATACCTAACTACCAGTTTTGTAGCGGTATTAATGTAATGAAAAATGGAACCGGTTCTGAACCTGGACAGAACTGGATCAAAAATATGTTATATGTTGGATCTTTGCTAGTCAGAAATTCACTAATTTATTGCAGTTAAGAAAAAAAACACATTTAGTTTCGAACTCCACGAGCCTTTAAAAAAATCAAACTTAAAACACTTACTGCAATATAACAAAAAATATTTGTTTATTAGAACACACCAGCTTTATTGCCAGCATAATGGTGTAGTTACAATGTCTACCAGCAGGGGTTTCTGGTTATACTGACCAGCTAGTCAACCCTGACTAGTCAATTTGATGTTTTATAAAAGTGATGTATGTGTCTGAAAATATATTGATAAATTTACCTCCAGTGAGTTCATCTGACTGGCTTCCTTCGGCCAGTGTGTAAATTAGCAAAACACATGAATATAATTTTGTTTGTATTACTCACTGCAGGACATGTTTCCTAGTAATCTACAGTTTTCTTCCTCAGACGATAACATCCGCAGAAAGAGAAATAAAGGTGAAATATTTAAATATGAGTGCTGCTGGGAGCAGTTAACTGAATGACCCAGACTCTTTATAAATCACGCACAGAGATTCAGTTACTATGTGTAAATATAGAAAACTGAGGAACTCGATCTAAAAATAACTGTTTATCAGCATGTGATGTGACTCATTTAATTTACCACGTATTTGCTTTAAATTTCCCAGGTTTTCCAGCATTTGTGCAGGGAATTATGTCAACATATTACCCTGTAAGTATGCCAGTGTACCTCGGCGTTTCCGGTGTGGAGTTAAACTGTATTACCTTAAATTTCCTGAAAAAAATGTCCACAGTTTGGAGTTTGTGGAATCGTCCATTCCTCCCCTGAACACTAATAGCACGATTATTCCTAACTCCAGTCCACATCTCTGGAAAATAAAAACAAAATCTCGACAGGAAGTCAGGTGGGGGGGTGGGAGGGGTTTACTGGCACTGATGCCACAAGCTCATTAAAAAGCAAAACAGCTTTGTGACAGTAAATGGGCTGCGTGTCCTCAATACAAGCATGTAAAACACAGTCACACATCTCATAATGAAGAAACAAAATGTTCCCCGACTGATGATTTGAGAAGTTTCAGTTGTATAGACAGAAACGCGAATACAGTGAGGAAATACAGTGTGTGTGTGTTTTTGTGAGAGAGAAAGAGAGAGAGAGAGAGAGAGAGAGAGAGAGAGAGAGAGAGAGAATTTACAGTTTTCCCCGTCTATAATCTTTACTGTAGATCATCTACACTTGAACAGGGCAACAGAGTCACAATTTCTGCAGATCATTTGCTTTGAAATGATATTTCTGTTCATCATCCTCAGTTAACCCTCAGTCAGTTTTTCTGTCTCAGATGTGTCTCCTAAAATAAAGAAAACAAACTCAAAAAATGTTGAGTTTAGAGCTATAAAACTGACTGAAAACATTTGATCAGGAAAGAACATAAGAAATGAATAAGTTATTAAAGAAATGAGTTATTATAGTCTTCATTTTGATCACAGACTTTGGCATCTTGGCAGATCTGAGCATAGTGTGAGACGTTGTTGAGATCTTCTCTGAAACGTTGAAGACGACATACGTGAGGTAAGGGGAATCTTTTTCTCAGGGAAAAAATGTGGGAAGCCGGAGCGGTTTTGTTTATTAAATTCCACAGCGGTCTAAGAGAAACATTTTTCTGAAGTGTTTTCTGACTAACTGTTTCTGTCATCTGAAAATATAAAGGAAAGATGTGACACAAGCACAAGAAAGTTTCCGCAAGGATCCGGATGGACATGTGCTTGTTTGTGGCTTCATCAGCGTGTCTCATAAACGAGTGTTCAGCATTCTGCACCGTGTGCTCATTAGGAGACACTGTTGCACTGAAATCAGACCCAATCTTTATATTTTCCAAACGCTCTCTGTCACGACACATTAACACACGCAGGACAACAAACTCATTTCTAACTACAGGATGCAGATATTGTGATTAACTTTCACACCAGAGCTTTTGAAGTAGATCCGAGTCTGTTTGACGTGAGTTTGGTGCGTTCAGTTGGTGTTAAAGTAGTTTTTGAATTCCAGTCAGAAAATCACACACTGAAAACGTGGTCTGCACAACGGTTTGAACATGGTATGAAAGCTATCTGACCAAACATTCACACAAACTCACACACACAGCTTGAAAACGGTTCTTAATAACATCACCAACACAGAGGAAGACTTTGCGTTTATTTTCACCTCATTTTACTCAGAGAAAAAACAACACAGATGATCTAGTCACCAAAGAGACCTAAACAGCAGTTTAATTTTTAGACTTTTATTGTTCCTGATGTCATAATTTCCTTAAATTTCTATTAAGTAACATGAAGAATTATTTTCAATGTTCCACGATATTTAAAACATTAAAAGGATCAACGCTATTGCTAAGAACATTATTCCAACATCAAAATTCTGTAATATTTTTAAAACGTTCCACTAACAACTTAAGGATAACATTTTTATTTACATGACTTATAAAACATTCTACTAACATTACAGCAAGTGTTTTTTTGATAAAATGAACTTTTACATAACTTTGGCCAATGTTCAGAGAACATTCCCTGTTAGCCGGCCTCGTACTTCATCAGCGTGAAACTTTCTGTAACCTCAGTCAAGAAAGAACATCTTCAAATGCACAGAAAGCCACAATGAAAGGTCGAGCGCTTAACAGAGACGTTTGCCTCGGAAGTTTTGATAGGAATATTGGACATAATTTTCTCTCCCGCTGTAGCTGGAAACGTCGAGCTGGGAACTTTTTGATAGATGGCTTGTGTTAATTGGTGGGCTGAAGAAACAGCAGAGCATTGTGGTCTAAGCTCTCCTGTTCAGCCTCTAATTAAAGCGTTTCCTTTCCAACGGGAGAACATCACATCTGATTCACAGGTGTTCGCTTCCGTGGGTTGTCATGGCGACGTGCCGGAATCCCATTTCAATCTATGAATGTTAAGATTTGACTGTGTGCGTTGATGACTTTTCCTCTTATTGACAAAGAAAAAGAATTGGATATTTTTCTATTTGAAATTTTTTGCGTGTGTCAATCGTAATGGAAAATATTGCATATTTATATAATATATAATCCAACTATTCCA
Organism: Ambastaia sidthimunki; assembly: GCA_036877625.1. Lineage (NCBI taxonomy): Eukaryota > Metazoa > Chordata > Actinopteri > Cypriniformes > Botiidae > Ambastaia > Ambastaia sidthimunki. Next base: position 53,393 of record JAZGTK010000321.1, read on the forward strand.
CTGTGACCTATTTGTATTAGAAAAATAACTTTCAAAAGGTCAAACACACACACACACACACACACACACACGATTATAATGACTACGTCTTCTGAAGACATATGAAAGCTGGGCCAAAATTTTAGTTGTGTTAGTTTTTATGAAACCAATATAGTGCCCAACACACACACACAAAAAACCTTAAATGTACAGTTACAAGCCTCCTCATATTTAACTTGATTTTTTTATGTTCTTCAAAAAAGGTTCCGATTTTCTATTCAATGCCAAGTTTCAGATTCAAGAAAGCATTATTGGCAACATTGTCTTCGTACAGAATTATATATAAAAGAAGTTTAGATAAACTAACAGTTAACAATGAAAATGGAAAAGAGAAAACAGAAATTAAATAGACAAAAAAGGAAGCAACCTGCAATTTTATGTTTGAAACAGAGATGGCGGTAGAGAGATAAACGTTACAGCTTTAAGCAGGTCAAATGAAAATCATTTGCTCACCTGTGTGTCCTCTCACACCCATGTGACTTTCTTCTTCTGTGGAACACAAACAGAAAAGTTTAGTGGAATGTTCCTGGATTTTTAATTAATTCATATATCACAACTCCAGGAAAAAACACTGATTAAAATGATTGTTTAAAAGAGACTTAAATATTAAAAATATTTACTAAAACCCTTCTGTGGCTGATCTCAAATCTCATTCGCATTTATATGTTCAAATTTTTGAAGATGACTTGATAGTAATGGCTTTAATTTTGTCTGGTTCTCACATGGCTATGATAAGAGATGTTTGGATTGACATTTAAGAAGATTAAGGCTGGACATTATTTTTAATTTCCCAGGGTTTGAAAAATCATAATTTATATACCAAACAAATCTCAGCCTTTAGACAGCCCTGCACTGCCCACAATGTATTTACTGATCAAAACCAGAAATTAATTATGTTTTTGTTCATATTTATCAGAAAATAAAGTTTTAAATCGCACTTACTGTGTGATTATTATTAAAATTAATAAGCAAAGACATGTCACACTGACACAGAGCTGATGCACAAATATAAATTATAAACTGTAAATTATGAAATTGTTTGTATGAGTCAGAAACTGTCTATTCAGGATCCCAAAGTCACAAATGTAATTTCTTCAAGCCAACCAATCGAAATATACAGTTAAACAGAGATGTGCCACTAAAAATATTGACTCTTTTATTTTGTTAACTTCTTTTTCCCAGTTTTGCTTGTTTTACACAGACAGAAGATTTAGTGACCAAGCTGCGCTGCCTTCAAAAGATGTCAATTTAATATATTCAACAAACCCAAATTGAAAATAAAATGGCCAAAGTACTTCTCATGTTGCCATGGCAGCAACACAAAACATGTTTCCTGTCATCGTGTTTTTGGCTTAATTGTTTGTGAATGGACATAATCAGCCTGGTACATAATACATGTGACTCAGTACTGATGTATACAGGACATGCCGTCTGCACCTGGAACAGCTCAACAAAACTGATCATAAAGGGTTTGGGGTTCGACTCCAAATTGCCAGCTAATAAACAACAGCACAGCGCTTTGACCTGAATATCACTGAGCACAGACTTCATTTGATCTTTTATAAATAGCTGTTGAATGTGCAGTATTGTGCCCTTTGAGCACATAGCACACGGCAGATGTTGATTATCCTGTGATTGGTGGCAACATTTGGCTCCTTTATTCTCTGTTGCCCACAATCATCAAACTCACCACCCCAGCTTTCATTTGCAAGCTCAGAAGGCGGCTGGGGAGGAGGAAACCGACCAATCACACGCGACTCCCGGCCTCTCCTCAGCACCATGAGAAAAGATGCTTCTCATTAGTCAAATTTTGGTCAGATAGTTTTCTAACATCATACACTGATATTAACTGTCAAGCTCCAAAGAGGATAAAATGGGTCACCGGTTTGTTTGAAAATGGGAAACAAACAGCAGGAAAAAAACAATGTTACACGCAATTAAAAATTCGTGTTAATCAAACTAATCAAAATATTGTACAGACTTGGAACAGCAGAATTAAATCAGATAGAGAAAGTTCTTACCATATCATCCAATTAACCTTCACAGTTATTCATCGCTGCTGTTTTTCACATGAAGCAGAACAAGACTGATGCCGACATGGACAGGAAGTGTGACATAAATAAAATAAATAAAAATAAAACACAAAAACAAGGATTCTGTACCAACCACAATCCAGCTAACAACTCTAGATTGTAAGAATGTTTTCCTAATGTTTCCATTAAGTAACAAAAGCTTAAAAATGTAATTTGATACCTACTTGTTGTAATTGTACATATTTTTGACCTTTAAATGTATTTCATTGTAATATTAATCAATTTCAAAGGGAATTTCAAAGAGACTCTTTAAAAGCTACAGGAAGAAAGTTTCTCCTCGTCTTAAATCAAATATTTTATGTCCAGGAATGTATTTATACTACAAACCAGAATACACAGACTGTTCCTTAACACTCAAGAGGAAAGTTTGTTCATCACTAAACTAACTAAACTTACTGTTCAGCCCACATCAAGAGCAGTGATCTGTTTTAAATGAGCTTCAGTCACACAGTCACCTTTCCTAACTTTGTTTGTTCTTCGTTTTCTAAAACAATGCTTCCGGTTTAATGTCAAAATGCAGTTTTGGTTCCACTAAATCAATTTATCTGCTTTTATACTCTACTGCTTCGACCCAGAAGCATCTGAGACTCATGCCGTCAGGAATAACCACACAGGCTGTTTCCAGGGAATTTTGTCAGGAGTGAAAGATCGAGGCAGCTGTTTTATTACCATAACAAGCCTTGGAGGAAACATTACTGAACTTCTTTGAGTTACTCTGAACTTTTATGGCCCATAGATCTGATGAGATATGGACACTCTCAGGACTAAACGTTTAGCCTCAGCATCAGAGACAATGATTTTTTTGTTGCCATAGCAACATTTTCTACTTGGTGGAGGAGTGTTGATTGTGTCCTAATGTTATACAGCTGAAATCTATATTTACAACAATGAGAAAATGTCCTACACAAAGTCACATGAATTTCACATGTGCAAAAACATGAACGTATGTGAAATTAATGTTTTGAAATATTTTTGTGTGAATTTACACGGATTCCTAAACACATTTCACATACATACGAGAAGCCAATTTTCAATGACACATGAAACAAGTGCTGACACATTTTTTAAGTGTGATCACATGTATTTTTGCACATGTTAAAATCATGTTTTTTCTGTAAGGGTAGAAACTGTTGTGCTGGCACAAAAAGCATAATATTACTGTTGCTACAGATATTAATGCATATTTTACACTAAATTAAAACATTAAAACGTACAGCACAGTAGGAATAACCCAAAATAAGCTTTGCTTCGAAGGAGAGACATGAGCCATAGAGTATCATAGAGACAACAATTCAGAACAACCTAGCAACCACCATCAATATTAACAAATGCATAGCAACACCCTGACAACCACCTGCAACACCATAACATTGTGCTACCAAGTTTTGCACCACTGCCTTTTTTTCAGAAATTGGAAAAAACACATAGAAAAATGTTATTTAAGAAAGAATAACTACCAGCCTATCAATAAAAAAACTGTTTTTGCACCTTTTTTTTTGCTAATTTCCAGGGAAATTAAAACAACATCTATAAATACATACCTTCAAGATGTCAAACCAGTTAAAAATACTAAAAACAAACTTAGATATTAGATAAACTTAGAAGATAATATTACTGTTACTATATGACAATATATGAAGTGAATGTATTGCCAAAAATGACAAATACAAGTTCTAAGTGTTTGAACTTAGTTTAGAGCCACATTAGAACCGACGGCAGAGTCACTGTGTAGTCTGTGTGTCTAGAACCAGTCTAGAACCTTCTGTGAAATTTTGCAAGCAGATGCACGACAGATGCCTGAAGCATCTTGCGCACGCAGATCCTACCAACTGCATTCCAACATGCTGTTACTGTTCAGCACTGTTACCATAGAAACCCTCAGCCAAACCCACAATGCATTGCACAATATGACTTACTTTCTCATTTGGCTGTTATTCGGCAGAAAAGCCACTTGAAAAGTTGACAAACGATTTCTTCCACATCGAGGCACAATCACTCAGTCGTGCATAAAAGCTACAATTAGCATAAATATAACTTATGTGCATCCATAAGGCAAAATGAGGCCGTAACAGTGAGATTTCAGTGCATTATTGAAATAAGCAAATGTCATTTTTTGTCTATGCAATATTTATCCCCATTTGCTGTGACTCCTGACTTGTTGAGCCCCTGATCTTTCCAACCTACTCTAAAATGGAATTTAAATGACTAAAGTCAAATTTCCAAAGAGGTCAACCAGTTTTTCACTTCTAGCTGGTTTAAGGAAAATACTGCATGAAGATGATCTGTCCAGAATATTTCTGTTTTCAGTTTTACAGATCTTGAGTTTAAAGCTGCAACTGGTAACATTTCCTCCCTACTGCCATCTCTGTTTAAAACATAAAATTGCAGTTTGCTGAGCTATTTTCCTAACTTGTATAACAAGTTTAAATTTAAAACAACTGCTGTGGGGACAAGCTACAAAAGTTGCACCAGCTACGGTACCCAGATATGTGATATACATGCAGTAGCTGTCCTCATTCTGTTTACAGATGGACATTTCCTGTAAAAATGACGCTGAGTTACGAATTTTGTGCAGCCCACTACAGTAGCAGCACACTGGAAACTAGATTCTCTTGGGGAGAGCTTCCAAAGTCTAATTCAACAACTCTTGTGTTTATAGGCGAAAATAAAGACCTTCTTCATCAGTTCTGTAAGAACGGAACATGCCTCTGAAACAGCTGTCTTGAGCTTCATAAATGTCTAGCTTTGTTTATCCTTTACGAATAGATTGGGGTCTCTTACAGCACCATGATACTAATGAAACATCTGTTCTATGACTTTGTACACTTTGTTGAATTTCCTGCGGCTGTATTTAACTGATGGGAACAACTTACACAAATGAAAACGATGTATCATGTTGTTCATTTCTTTGAGGAACGTTGAGACTGTTTTGTTCCATACAGCGAGGACACACAGTAATCAGGGCATCACAGAACAATCCACTGGACTCATGCACGATATTCCAAGAGTTCTGAAGACAAACAACAGCTTCAAATCAGTTATGGACCTCAAAGAAATTTAATTAAATGCTGCATTATAATTAAAATAAGAAAGTTAATACATAATAATACAAAAGCCAAAATTATTTACAATTATTATCATAAATGTATTAATAATTTGTATTTATTTAGCAATAAAATAAAACTCTAACCTAGCCATAACCCTTATGAATTACTAATGTGTTTAATATGATATTTAAGAAACTTTTTACACCTGTCCCCAGCCAACAATGCTGAGAAAACAGTTAGATTTGATTATCAAATGGACCAATTTCACTGTACTAAATCTCTCTTTGTAGTTAACATAAACCAGTTCAGATCAAGTCTGTTAGTCTGTTGACATGTTCTTATTTTTTTAACATTGACTCTAATTATGTTCTAAACCCACTTTTTCCTGTGGAACACAAAGCAGATGTTCTCTGAACGATACTGACTGACAGCATCACTCCTCATCGACTTTAAATGCATGAGCAGAACTGAGATTCATCAAAATTTCTCTCTTATGTTCCACAGAAGATAGAAAGTCTGAAAGGTTTGGAAAGACACGGGGTGAATAAAATAATAATGAATTTTCAGTTTTGGGTGAGCTATGCTTTTAAGTGAGTTGACATTTTTTATAGTAGCTTTTGAATGTTAAAAACACACTCTGCTGTTTCATCGTAAATTGCATCTTTGCAGCACCTGCAGAAAGACAAACAACAAATCTGCCATAACAGAGCAAAACTCACAATGTTCTGTTCTTTTCTGAAGAAACTCCACTAGATTAAATATCAGCTATGCTACCAAAATCCTTGTTTCAAAACTGTCTCTCCCAGCTAACATTTTTAGGTTGCAAGAATGTTTCTCTAATGTTAGAATTAAATAACATTCTAAAGTTAAAAATTTTTTAATTCTGTAATTCTGTATAATCTATTAAATGTTAAAAACATTGTACTAATGTTACTGCAAGAATGTTTATGATAACTTTAAGAAAGGACGTTGTTACTGTTTTAAAAAAGTTCCCTGTTGGCTGAGTTTGGTCCTAGCTGGTTTTCATTGGTCAATTTGATCTGATTTCACCTCGGTTAAATGGACCTTAGAGGGGTTTGGGGCACTTGTTAGGTGACCAGGCTGGAGGAACAGCTAAACCAGCTCAAACCAGCAAAGACCAGCAAATCAACTTTTGAGGGTCTAAACTGATCTGCTTAGTGCAGGAATAAACTTTTCCAAGTCAGAACTGAGAAACAGAGAAACAATCGTTGCACACCATCTACTTTTTATTGAACGAGTAAGAAAACAGAGAAAGCAACAACACCATCCAGATATGAAAGAAAACCAGACCAGAAAAATATAGAGAAAGAGCTAAAACCACTAGAAAACAAACAAATGAACCCAAAACAATCGCCAATGATCACACAGTATCAGTTCTTAGAATAATAATCAAAACATCAAATCTTTAACATCCACTATATAGTACATCAGTTAGTGGGTTTGAAACATCACAGTCTATGTACACATGCATAGAAATGTAGGGGCTGCTGATGACTGTATAAGGAAACCGGAATCAAGTACAGTGGATAGGCACTTTATTTTCCACGACTTACCCGACCGTAAGCGCCAGACACTTTCATCTCATACACACGGTTACGGAAACGAATAAAATTTCACGCCACCGTATTAATTTTTTTTTTTCTGGAAACCATTTCTCATCTTTTAATTTGAAATCTCTGCCAATCAAAAAGGCATGAAGGCAAAATGAAATTTTGTTCTCCGCGCGGCTCAGAGGAATCACACACACCTGCAATCCGGCTGAACACAGAAACAGAAAGAATTGAATAAATGAATCAAACGTTCCAGGAAATATACAGCGAATGAGCTTCGTGAAAAGCAGTGATTCACTTCCGTAGTGTAATTACTGACCGCACTCTCTCTCTCTCTCTCTCTCTCTCTCTCTTTAATATATAATGTTTTCAGAACACTGAAAGTAACATGACAACAGATCTGAAGGAGGAAAACAGAGCAGAAAAGCTCAGGTGACAGTATAATGAAAACACACACAGAAAAACAGTAAATGAGTTTCAAAAAGGAGATTAAATCATTGCATTTAAAGGGAACGACTGTTTAGCACTGAAACAGATCATTCAAACTTGTGCGGTACGTCATAAAACCTGTGAGAAAACATTTCACTGTGACTTTAAAATGTTTCTATCCCAGAATGAAAACTATGCACTCTTAGTAGGTTGACTTACTGTGTACACAGACTCTGTGGTCATTTCAAAACAATGCTCTGTTTCTTTAAGAAGCCCAACATATCACGATGTGTCTCAACCAATAGCATTTGGGGCAGGGAATACCTGTTTGGGAAAACCGATTTTGCAAAGTCAAGCATCGCTGTTACAATCTTTCATGCTCAGAGTCAGTGATAAGCTCTTAAAGCTCTTAGCTTTTAACACTCTGATCTGAAACTGCTGTGGCCTCATATCTTTAGACCAGAATATCAAGTCATTTACTGTCACATGCACAATAACTGTGTACAATGTCCAATGAAAAACATTTATGAATGCTTCTTACCGTAGCGATTTAGGGGGTGAATTCTTTCCAGTACAGAACCACTTAGCAACAACCTGGCAACCAACCTTTAGACTGTAGCTTCTGCATAGCAACATTCTAAAAACCATCAAGAACAACAGGCCACTGCATAGCGATGGGCTAACAGCACTCAGAACCCCCTAGCAACCGCATATCAATGCCCTGGAAACCATTCACACACTAATGTGTCGGAGAGTTTTGCATGGCCACAATTCAGGTGCTGTAGAACATGTAAAATATAGTAATTGGACGCCAGAAATGGCACAAATTACACACTTCAGCTTTAAGGATATGCAAATGATTCATGAAACACTGATGTGATGTTTTGCTGCCCGTGATGTGAGAATTCATGTAGCAGGTGCCCTCGTGAATCCACTCAACAACTGCATCTAATGTGCCCGGACATCTTCACAGGTCAAAGCTACAGAAATATTGCCACCATAATCATGTATTTAATTATAGGGGTGATTTTAAAGTGTAAACTCTTCAGAATCAACTTCAATCATCATGAACATTCAGTGAAATGATCGTATAAAATAATTGATCGTATAAAATAATGACACTGGAGGAAGAGGTGTGAGCTTATATACGACACATTTATCGTCTCATTATATAAATGAAAACTTGAAGACTTCGCCATGCAACAGTTCCCAATGCTAAACATCTACAGTATGCACAAATTTACCATAAACATGCCAAAACATTTAATATAAGAACAATCCTTCAAATACTTTATGAACATAAACCACTATTAAAAAACTCCACACTTGCCCATTTCCTGGGGTTGACACAATTCTTGTTGAACAGTTTTATACTATACTGTACCCACACCGCAAATCAACAATAAACTCTGATAAAGTGCACACATCCCACAATGCAACATGTTTCCTATCCTGAGATTAAAGCTAAACTGCCACTAGAGGGCGCTGCAAATTTCCTTTAAAACACAAGCGCACAAGTTCTGGCACATAGTACATCTTGAAAAATGGTGGTATTACCATAGTACCATGAGCAAATACACATGATAACACCATTGTACTGTACATTTTGGTTGTTTGATAGTTAAATGCAATATAATCAAAGACTGCAGTCTGTGCACTGTTTTGTAAACTCTAAATAGAGAACAGCGAGTTATTTCAAGCATAGAAGCAGATTAAGACACGCCTCCTATTTACATAATTCAGCTATGTCCAATTCTGTCCAATCATAAATCACCTTCACTAGAACGCTGAAGAGCTTGTCTTTCAATAAGGCTGAAGGGTGTTAGATACTGAAAACTGTACTGAACAACACTCAGAAAAAAGGAAACTTCAAAATCGATCCGGTTTTAAAGTGAGATTGAGAGAAATATCACAGTCTCATATCCTAGTGTGAAATTACAGAGGCATAAAGTGAAACACTGTTATCACAGCCCCCAAAAATGGTCATTCTTGCAAATTGATAGGCTCAAACGTCAGATGAAACATCTGCGTCTGACGTCTGGCGTTAGGTGGCTTCAGAGCTTCAGTCTACAAGAATATATTGGTGCTGTCAAGATATGTTGTGTGGAGGGGCAGCTGGTTTTTAATCTGTTTGTGTCTCCTGTCGTGAGACCCAGCAGAGTCAGCACAAGCAATTGTCTCAGAGAAAATACAGACCCTGGGAACACACACGGAGGACGTCTGCAGACTCTTAAGCTGTATTTACAAAAGATCTCACACCACCACACGTACATTCTCCAATGGTGCTTCACAATGTCATAGAGGAATCATTTTAGCTGTATGGTTCCATAAAGAACCTTTAACATCAATGGAACTTTAGTGGAAAATGTACAATACAGTGGAAAAAGGTTCTTTAGATTACTGTATAACAAGGAAAAAAGAAATGTTTTTTTTAAGAACCTCTGAGTGAAAAGGTTATTTGGGGAACCAAAAGTGGTTCTTCTATGGCATCGCTGTGAAGAACCATTTGGAGCACCTAAAATCAAAGCTGGGAAATGTCTCTGTTTGGTGTGTTACTGTGTTAGTGAATGAAACCAGATCCCTAGATCCCAGTAAGCAGCTCCTTCAGTGGGACCTCTCTCTCTCCGAGCAGGGTGTCTCTCTTCAGACTGGTGCCTTTGTTCACCACCTTCATCTTGATGGCTAGATTTTTCACCTGCGCTACAGGAAGGGAGTCAAAGTAAAAGTCCTCGTTGAAGACGGGGTTGCGGCTGTTCTTGATAATCGTGCTACGCTGCTTCTGGATCTTTCCTGGGTTGAGGTACAGAGCCACACAACAATTAATACTTTTGATATCAAACTGTTTATCGTAAAGGTCTTCGGCGGCCAGAACGCGGACGTGAAGCCTGGCCGCGTCCGTGTCGTAGTCCGTGCAGAGGCGCAGCGTTCCTCCTTTGTGGAGGTTCACGGTGTGCTGAGTGAAGCGATCCATGTTGCCTCCGGATTTTCGTCCTCGGAATGCCGGTGACGGTGGGCAGCGGAACCGGCGCTGAATGTTGGGGCTGGTCTCCACCGAGCTGCACTCATCTGTGGAAAGGGAACTGTGCCGGGCGAAGGACCGTTTGGCCCGGGATACTTTGGCTTGGGTCTCGTGAGTGAACATCTTGAGGAGCGATGCGGATCGGGACAGGAGTGGGGAGTTAAAGGGGGAGGACTCGGCTGAGGAGCACGTGTCACTTTCTCCCCCACTGAAGTAACGGTAGGGGTTGGAGTGAGAGATGTTGCAGTTGCCAGGGTTTAAGTGGTTACCCTGTGATTTGCGTTGAGTGTTGGGCGAGGTGAGCGGACTAGTGGGGTCGCTGTGGAAAAGGGACTCTTTGCGGCGAGTGTGAGGACTCTCCATCAGTGTGGCGAATCCATAGGAAGTTTGAGCCTTGGGCACGTAGGGCAGCGACATGGCCGTCTGTGACTGGGGGTCAGCATTTGTGTTGAGGTCTCCCACTTCCCCAACCACCAGGTCATCTGCGCTCTCAATCTGGATGATGTGGCGATTTGCAGCTTTGAGCAGGTTCTTTGTGTCTCCAGCGAGCTTGTTAATGAGACGTGGGCTGCGCTGACCACCCTGCGGCGTCTTGCAACATATGGTCTGTTCAGAAGTTGACGAATGGAGCCCATTTTTTGGCTTCATCTCTGGCGTCTCTGCCTCTGGGGGGCAACACACCAGTTTGGGTGGGATAAAGAAGTCCGGAATCTTGTCGGGAGTGAGGACGTTGCTGTAGGTGGGGGCTTTGCTCTGCTTGTCGGCAGAGTCGCCCTGCCGGGGAACGTTTCCCTCCACCGAACCGCGGATCTTTTCCAGCAGCCACATCTCTTGGTGATGTTCGGGAGACGTGCAGTTGAGCCCTGCATGCACAAAATACAAGAACCATCAGTCACGCCGCCTAATGTCATTTATAACTCACACACAAACTGCTGCCAGTAAAACTCCTCACCTTGTGGAAATTCTGATACCATCATCTAATTTGTTAAGACTTAAAACTGATAGTTAATGTCAATGACAGCTGTCTTGTCTCCTAAGAGCAGACTGTCCCCTGGTGGAGATGAGATGTTTTGGCAGTGCTAATGATTGTAATTCTGCAACATGTTGAAATATCAGTCACACAAGTTATTTACATAAGTGATACACTGTATGAAAAAACATGATTTTAAAAGCACCATTAACACAATGTGAATGTTTTATTAACTTTAAGTTAATAAGTTAATCACATGTGCAGTGATTATCTGATCTGAAACCAATATATTCCTTTATCGCAATGTGTACATTTTCATATATTTTACATGGTAGCTGAAATATTAGTTGACAAAAACCGATTTCAAATCACAATATACCCCCTGCGTTCCTCAATTTAGGTCATTTTTATTTCCCCTCATCGTGAGAGCTTTTTTTCTGTGCAACAATAATGTTTTAAAAGGTTTCTTTCAGTGATTGTCCTCTGCACTAAATCTGCGCTTCGGGTCTGTGTGCAGTATGTGCAGACGCAGTAACTGCGCTGTGAAATACGGACTGCGCAGCGTTTGCGTCCAGAAGCGCAACAGTGAGACGACGCTGCTTCATCTCTTCATATCTTATAATAGCAATTAATCATATATGCACGATTCATTTCACGCATGTCAAGCGCTATTTTATACTAGTTAGTATATAAAAGATGTCGGTACCAGATAAAGACTTGACGTGCTGAGATAAACTGACTCGTTTCCTTCAAAAATTCAGCATATAACTTCGGATTCCTTCACAATATTATAGTTAATACAGTTATTGCTATTCAGAAACCAAAATAACAAAATACATTCACAAGGAATCTAACATTGTAAGACGCTTTTAGTTTTGTGTTATTTAACTTAATGTCCTTTTTGAGAAAGTTATCACAATAAACATCCAGCCCTGCTTTACTGTAATAACAGTAACATAATTACACACATTGTTGGGGAAATGCATAATAAATCTTTTTTTATTTATATTACGGTAAAGCTTAAGGAAAGAAAATCATGCTCTTTTACAAACAAAACTGTTTTTGTTGGTCTATCAAACAGCTGTAATGCGATAAGACGATTCTTTGCATACACGTTTCAATTGAACAGTAGTTTAAAACTCCCTCAGATATTTAAGTAAATATAATATTGAATAATGAATAAAAGTGCTAACATTAAACTTTCTGCATTTAAACACCTGTTGAATATCTCAGAGAAACTTACGTGAAGTGTTCGTGGTCCGGATGGTTCAGTGGCACAGATGATGTTTCACTCCATGTGTTATTGTTGGTCAAACTCTTGCTTGGATCTCCAGTAATCCAGCACTGAACTGTATTGTTGGCACAGCGAGTCTATTCGTGGCTTTTAATAGCACCCCGTGTGCGCGCTTATCAGCAAACAGGAGAGCGCGCCCGGTAACGCGCGCCACTCTGGAATTACGCGCAACTTGTAGCCCTGCAGCGACTGTGTATGAACGAACACTTATGCGCACTAATGCATAGTTTAATGCATACTTTTAATGTAGTACGTGAAAGAATAATATACTAGCTTTACCTAAATACTGCATCACATGCAACTGTTGCATTACATGCAACTGCATTACATTGCCAACTGAACGCATTACGCAGCAATAAACCTTTAACAGTAAAACGCTACATTGTCACATGACCTCACTACTCTGCATACGTAATACAGATAGTGACGTCATTATGTAAGACATTGGCAATGTCACATTTTCGTTCAATTTTGTGTAATGATGGCAAATGAATCAAAGAAACCATTGCTCGTATCAGAAATATCATGTCAAGTACATTCTTTCTGGATGTGTATAAAAAGGTAGTATACTTCTTGGCATTCATATTCCATTCTTACCGGGGCCATAAGATTCACATACTTCAAACAATATGCATACTTCTGAAACAGCACGAGTATCATGGTAGCATAGTGTTTTAAACATAGCCAATATGACTCTAAAGTGCCATTTCATGCCATTTGTATAAAGATGGAAAACTATGTATGGAAAACGGCGACTGAGAACCACAAACATGCTTCGAGTACACAGTCCAACCCCCCACCCTACAAAAAATGGCTCATCAATTAAACCCCTTGTGGCTATTATTCACTTCTGTGAACTGCTGGAATATGAAAGCTGGCCAGTGTGAGAGGAGCATTTGGAATAATGCTTCAGGACGATGTATAATTGTGTTTGATTTGCTGTTCTCTGATCTGCCCGTCTGTTTCCCTGGAAACTTGGAGAGTGGGCTATGGTAACGCATGCCCTCATTGTGCTTTCAAAACCAGAAAACTTCTCCAAAAGTCATCTAAGTCATCTAAACGCACTTAAAGTCGGGCAGACGTACATCTTCACGCATTTTTGCGGTGCATGTATACGTAAATTTAAATCTTATGTTTTGGTTTGTGAAGAGGACAGATGTATGTTTAGCTCTGATTCTAAAATCTCACCGTTTCCTGTCTGCCTGTAAAGTTTCATGTTGTCCACCTGGAAACTTCTGGAGAAATTTGCTCTAATTATGATTTAATTTTGTACTTACAGTAACTTCTAGAATGTAAATTTGTTAATGGTTGACATCAATTCAAGTCATCTTTGTTTATTTAGCACTTTATACAATAGTTTCAAAGCGGCTTTATGCTAAAGTTCATTAATTATAAAAAAGCCATTAATTATGAATATGATGAAGATGACAACAACACATGCATTCGAATTGTCATCTGTAAAAACATTTTTATGTACAATAAAAACAAAAACCTTCAAGTGCTGCATTTGGGAAGGCAGTTCTCCTGCAATATTTATAGAGCAGATGGCTGAGTGTGCGTGTAAAGAGTACAGTGCAGTCATTACAATGAGTTTCATTTAGCTACAAACAGCTCCACCAAAAAGTTGAAAAACACTCACAATGTTGTAAAATTTGTCAATTATGAAACAAAGCTGCAATCACTAACTTTCTTCTGAAACATAAAACTGCAGGTCACTTTTCTTTACACACCTTAAAGTCAAATGAAACTGACAGTATGCTGGAAATCTCAAAATATAAATTATTATTAAAAACTAACCATTGAGACTTAAAACCTATGAATTGCAGATTTAGGCACTTTGCTAATAAAACTGAGATAAAGACGATGATCAGCTGGTTCAGGGTTAGAACTAAACTCTGCAGGACAGTTTTGCTCAAGAACTGGAGTAAACGTCCCAAGAACTAGTTTCCATTAAAACACAAGACAGAACAACATGGACTATCAGCCACTGACCAACTGCAACGCAACACAACACAACACAACACTACAACTGTACAACACTACAAGATACAGCAGACCCTAGAAACACAACAATGATGAACAAATACTAAGTAGTCAACTAATGTAATTCATAATGAATGAAATAAATCTTATATAACACATAAAACAACCTGCACAACTGACAAAACACAAATCTAATCAATTAATGATTTCCCAGAATCACCACAACACAACCAGTGCAGAAGAAAATGACACAGATACATGTCAAAAATTAAACTGCAAGTTAAAATGAAGACAGAATTTGGGCTATTTCTTCTGCACAACATAAATTGTGTTCAACACTGTATCCCAAGGTACCCAGGCTAATAGTCTCTCTCTCTCTCTCTCTCTCTCTCTCTCATCTGCTTAACATTAAAATGCAATTTACTAATTGCCAGGGGAGGTGTGGAGCATTATGTGTGTGAAGAAACACACAGATCACATTGACTCTAATTTCCCAACGCTGCATCACAGCCTGAACAGCAGAAACACACAGACACACTTTCACTGTAATCTGAAAGGTCTTTATCATATGTACATGCCCAGCTAACACTTTTAGGCTGTAAGAACGTTTCCTTAATGTTTCCATCAAGTAACAAAAATGTTAAAATGTCATTTTAAAAGTTTAAGTAACATTCAAAGCATCCAGTTTTTTAAAGACTGCATTAAGTTACTGTATGGTTCTGCAATGTTTTTAAAACATTCCACTAACAACTTAAAACCAACGTTAAAAAGTCCTACAAACATTACTGCAAGAACGTAGTTTGATAACATTTAGAGAACGTTAGCCAGCATTTTCAGAATGTTCCCTGTTAGCTGGAAAAATACACAGAATGCCTCTGTGTGTTTGAAGCTACATTTTATCTAAATGCAAAAAGCTCTTATAGAGGTCCAGATATTAATTGTACAATATCTTTATCTGCAGAAAGCATCTGAGATAATGTCATACACTTTACCTGTCCAAGAACAAAAGACTGTCCAACCAGTCAGTGGTGATGGTGACGTTTACCCTTTCCAAACCATCACAACAGAGACTTCTTTCAAAAAGAGGCATCCACAGCTACGCCATTTAAAAGAACCTTTCTGGTTCCCCAAAGAAACTTTCAGTTCTCAATAACATTACAGGGTCTTTAGAGGTGTACTGGTTATATTATCTGTTAACAAGTGAAGCCCACCCAGAGCTATTCAATATTATACATAATTACAGTTTTATTGTGTAGCTGTGTAAATAGCTTTTTAAATGATCAAAAAAAGTATAGACGCTTAAACAACTGTCCACTTTACCTCACGTACAGTATGCAGGCCAAAGACTCTGTCACATTCAACCAAAAATACTTCAGCAATTCTTACTTGTAAATGCAGGTTGTAGACTGAGATTATTGTTGGCTCTTATGGCAAAAAATTAAATGCATTTGTAATTCAAATAAAAGCTAAATGAATAAACGTAAATGTAGTCTGAGGGACCTAAAGAATTAAACTAAAAATCTTCTGTAACAACACGAGATTTTGTTGGAACTTTTATTTGTACTTGTTCACAGGTGGCATCAATTATGTTTGAAAAAATGTCAGGCTGTCATGTTTTAACAAACAGTGTAAACAGCAGATTCTCACACTTACTGAACTCACACACACACACACACACACACACACACACACACACACACACACACACACACACGCACACACGCACACACGCACACACGCACACACGCACACACACACGCACACACGCACACACACACTGATAATTTGACCTATGAAGGCAGGAAGAACCGCAGAAAATTGCGCCATTACTGTAACATTCATTCATGCCGGTGCGCGGAGACGCGCTGTCTCAGCCATTCACAGAGACCAGACAAAAACAGCTCTGGCACACAAAAAGGGGCGAGCAAAATACCTTTTCTTTTTCCAGCCACTTCGGGAGGCATGAAAAAAGAAATGACAATAGCATACGACCCTCTGTGAACCTCCGTGAAAGAGGAATAAAGCCGTGCGCTCTGGAAAAAGCGCAGACGGTGCGTAAAACTCCCGGTCTCTTCCCGAGCGGTTCCCATGGTGATGCGCGCAACACGATTTTCTGACATTTGGCCACAAGTTATTCCGTTCCGCTCTGCTCTCCTCAATCGCCCACTTGTTTCCTCAGTGAGAAAGTCCAGGCAACAGTGGGCGACCACACGTGGGTCTGTTAAACACAAGTAGATGCGTGGAGACCGTAATATACCCCACTGTCAACCTGTCACAGACACCCACCAGCCACAGACACCCGCTTCACCTCTGGTCACCAGAAGAGTCACCCGAGATGAAAGTGGGGTCACCAAGAGAACAGAGAACTTCAGATGTAATCTACACTGAACAAAAGCCTTTATTTTCCCTGGCCAAAGCAACAGGAATGGAGATAAGTGCTTACATTGAAAGGAAATGGAAGTTTATTTTTATGGGTTTCTAATCAGAACGATACTTGAAACCTGGATGTCTCTCGGTAGGAACGTTTGGATGGAGATGTGCTTGACACAGCTCTGACCTGCTGTTATCAAGCTTATCAGAATAAATAAGGCAAACACCTGCGATATCACTGCCTACAAACTCAAAACACAAATTCAACTTCAAGCCATGGTAAACTAGGCACACAAGTCTTTGTCCTCTCGTTTCCTGCTTCTCTTTGAAACAAATAAATAAGTTACAGAAGGGTCTTATTTAGTGGTGCTGAAGATACAATAAGAGAAGATTCTATAACACCTGCAGTTAACAGTAACAAAAACTCTCACTTGGTTTCACAGATGCACTAAATGTCCCCTTTGGGATTTCCACAGTTCTGCTGTAACTATATGATATATATGTAACATAACTATACTGTAACTATATGATCTCTGCACACTTGCTACTATAATTGTCCAAAACAATTACATTCACATTTTGTCACCCATATCAAATCCATTCACACACCAAAGCCAATGTACTATCTTTGATTCACCTCATCTGCATGTCATTGGGGAAAACTGGGATACCTGTAGGAAACCCACACTGACACAGGAAGTGCAATCTCCATATAAAAACCTCAGTGTTACCTTTTACTGAAGTTATCAAGTCTCTTCAATGAAGTTTCCCCACTCACACACGGCGGCCATCTTTGCCATTTATTTCAGTCATACATGACCCAGTCCTACATACTTAAAGACAGATTTCTTTAACATTGCACAATAATAATATCACAATTAAACAATATATTTCCGACCAGTCATTAAACTTAATATCAACTGTACTATTAATGATGTGTTTTAAACTTAAATTGCGCGTTTCCAGATCGCTTTTGTTACTACGCATGCGCAAAGACTGTCAAAAGTCGGTACAAAGCCACTCCCCAGAGAATAATTCTGTTTAGCGATTGGCTCTTTCTACTAAAGGGCGGGGCTTCATTTGCAAGAGCGGCCATATTGAGCGTCGCATTTATCTCATTAATATTAATGAAACTGCGGCATCTTGTTATTTCTATAATCTTTGCTGTTAACCATTAAACCATCGTGCGACTAATTTCCAAAGATATAAGCATCTGCTGAAGGATTAAATGTGATCTTGGCAGTCTTTCCTCTTTGTTAAAATATTCATCAAGAAAAGAAAATGTTTTAATAAAAGACAATATGAAACTGCATTAATAAATGAACACTTGTACGTAATGAACACGTGGTTTATTGATGACGTCTGGTACAAAATGTGTTTTTATACCATTGCCACAGCATCACAAGAGCAGGTTAAGTTATCTAACAAAAGGTGCCTGCAAACAGTTCATATACAAAGAAATGACCAAAACGTGCAATAGAAAACAAATGTCACAGATGTACATCATATGACCTTCAACAGATACCGGATACATTATAACTACAGACTTCATATTACAATGTACAAACACTGAACAAGTTAAACCAGAGTTTCTGCAAATCTCTTCTGATCTGGGTTCAGCATGTGATGTTATCTGAGGAATATGCTCAATTTGGACTTTTTTCTAGATGTTTAATATACAAGAAGCTGCAGGTCCATGTCACAGTTGCCAGATCTCATCTAATTCTGTTGCGATAGTTTAAAAAATCTAAATAATGCTGTATTTAAATACTTTAGACATGCTTGTGTTAAAGGTAATAATATTGACTGTAACACTTCATTACTGATGACTGATGATCATTTATGAGTTATTATTATTGTTATTATGAATGGCTTTTGTTAGATTTGGGGTTAAGGCACAGTGCATGTTTGCTTACTGCTAAGTTATTACATTTTGATGTTAGAACGCGGTAACTTTTCATCAGATTTTTCAGTCAAAAACATGCTTATGAGTGACATGAAATGAAACATTTTCAGAGACTTCATTAAACATTGTAAAGTAAACTCTGCCCTCTGGTGGCTAATATCGTGTTTGTTAAAGTGGGAAGCAACTTTCACCTGGAATCAACTTTTTGTCTGTTATAAACAAAAATGATGTTTTGTGCAGTTCACCAGTTATTCTGTCTTGTATTTTGAAGTCATTAACTAAATCCAAATTAGTAAGAAACTATAAGGCATTTGTCTTAAAAACGTGTATAAAAGTAGCACAAAATTGCTATAAGGCACTTGATCTTATTATAATACCTATTATATATTCACTACATTTTGATCAACACACACTAGTTTTCATTGGGTCAATGTGATATTAACTAGACTTTACAAGTTACTTTTAAACTAATATCCATGTACTGCACAGATATAATGCTGTAAATGACCACAGCCGGTAGTATTGACTCGTCCCTCAGTGTCTATAAAAGAACGGGAAGCATGTTTACAGTAGCACACTATTAAGGCAGGACCATAGGCACTACTGAGGGTTCTAGAGTGTTTGTAGTGTGAATGGGGTTGACAAGACGGGGCCTAACAGCAGCGTTTGGTGGATGGAGGTGTTTGCCGTGTGAGTTTAAAAGATTCGTTGCTGTCAGCATCTGTGGTCTCCAGAGGAGGAATCTGTAGACCTGCAGAAATATTACAGAAATTAACAAAACAGCTAACGGCACATTATATAAATCTATAGCCTCTGTTAATATACACATTTACATGTTAGAGACGTGTGTTTTTTTAACTAACAGTGAAGATGCACTTTGGAATGATCATAAATCACGCTGGCATAACAGGGATCATCCTCGCCTGCGTGGAGCTCAGAAACGTTTGTTTTCATTTTTTAAATCAACTTTTTTCTCAAACTAATAAGCTGATGAAACATGTAAAAAAGATACATTGTCATTAGCCGTATCTGACTTTTGGACCCCGTTGGGGTGAGCTGTGTTGAGTTGAGCTGTGTTGAGCTGAGCTATGCTGAGCTGTGTTGAGCTGAGCTGTGTTGAGCTGTGCTAAGCTTAGTTGAGATGAGCTGTGTTGAGCTGTGTTGAGATGAGCTGTGTTAAGCTGTGTTAAGCTGTGCTGAGCTGTGTTGAGATGTGTTGAGATGAGCTGTGTTAAGCTGAGCTGTGTTGAGATGAGCTGTGTTAAACTGTGTTGAGATGAGCTGTGTTGAGCTGTGCTGAGCTGTGTTGAGTTGAGCTGTGTTGAGATGAGCTGTGTTGAGCTGTGCTGAGCTGTGTTGAGCTATGCTGTGTTGAGATGAGCTGTGTTGAGCTGTTTGTCAGTTTTACTCACTGATTTTATGGAACAGCTCCTCTATATTTACTGCATTTCTGGCGCTGGTCTCCATAAAAATGGCAGCAATCGACTCTGCAAAATCTTTTGCCTCTTTAGTAGGAACTTCCCTGAAATAAAAACCAGTTTAAAGTAAATAATCAACTCACAGACATCACAGGACTGTTTACTTTGAGAAGCAGATCCAGCAGAGAGCAGAACCCCAAACAAACATCAAAGAGTCTTTTCTGTGAGCCATAACTGCAGCCAACAAATGTTTCATAATTATACAGAAGAGTCAAGAAAATTACGAGGCAAAGTGATTAAGCATAATTAAAAATGTCTACATGAAAATGGCATAATTAACATCTACGAGGTCCTGGCAAAACTGTAACTGATGCTGTAGTGTGTTGCCAATGAGACAGTGAGTCAACATTTCTCTCTGCCGAAACAGGTCTAAATAACTTCTAATAATCACCCTTAAAGGCAACATAGCTCTGCATTAACAACCCATTTTTCCATAATGTAAAACATTACAGCTAAAAACTGATATACAACAAAGTGGAGAACAAGCTGTTTTCTTTGGAACAGCTTCTAACATTATATCTTAAAGCAAAATGATTTCAAGATTCACAGGTTTTGAATATAAAAACATTTTCGAGAGTGTTTAATTCACCTGATGTCACCCAGATCATTCTTATTTCCTGCTATAGCCACAACGATGTCCTCCGGCCCATGTTCTTTCAGTTCCTTCACCCACTTCTTTAACGTTTGAAAAGAGTCCTGCAGACATCAGAAATGTTTCTGGAGAAAATAATCTGAGGAACATCTAAGAAGCGGCAGACTTTGGTACATTGCATTCCATTGTGCTAGAGAAACTATTCAGACAACTAAGAGAGTTTCTCTCTCATAGGAAATAATATAGTACACAAACATTGAAAAGTTCAGAAGGAGATGAATTTCACGAACAGCAGAACGTACCAGCTTGGTGATGTCATACACAATGACAGCAGCCGCGGAGCCTCTGTAATACATGGGAGCCAATGAATGAAACTGTGGAGACATAATAGAGACTTTATTACGCCCATGTTGAGAACTGTATATGAATGTATATATATCACATATATGTGTAAATATATGTATATGGATACACACACGCATATATATATATATGTGTGTGTGTGTGTGTGTGTGTATATATATNATGTGTGTGTGTGTGTGTGTGTGTGTGTATATATATATATATATATATATACACCTATCTAATTCTGATGTAGGAAACTAGTAAAGAAAATACATTTACTGATGCATATATTATATATAGGAGGCATATATTTTCAGAGCGATCGTAGCACATTAACACCCACACTAGCAGTGAACACGCAGACTGGAACAAGTAGTGTTCATGCACACATTTCCACCACACCCGGTGACTCACAACTACAGTGAACTCTGACCTGTGTGTGTTGGAAATGAAACGCTAACAGAAATGCTAAAGCAGAGCTAGTATTCCTCACATGGTTCTCACCCTGTTGTTATGTTTGTTATGTAATCCTTTGCTGACACATTTACCCACTCTAATGTCATTCTAATGCTGCATGGCTTATTTCTTGTGTGGCACATATATGGCAAATTTGTGGGTTGCGTGTGTGGGTTGAGGTCTGAAGCCACATGCTATGGAATTATGGGACTGAGTGGGCGATACACAACTCTGTAGTCAGCTAACAAGCTCCAATCTGCTGATGGATCATATATTATTATTATTTTTTTATTGGTTCAGGACTGTTTTTGTATGATCTCTACAGAGACGTGGGCACCACACTTTAGCTACAACAAAAAAAAACATCAGCTAAACACAAAACCATGCAGCATTTTTTACAGAGAAAAAGCCAAAATGTCCAGGTTAAAATAATACGATCAGACAAGCACTTGATTTTAACCACTGGATCATGAACAATGTGCATTACATAACAGAATGGAAGTATGTACATTTCCATGAAGAACCATTTTTGGCTTTATGATTCCATGAAGAACCTTTAACATCTGCAGAATCTTTCTGTTTCACTGGAGGTTCTTTGTAGTTAAAAAAGGTTCTTCTTGAACCTTCGACTAAATGGTTTTTTGAGAAAGAAATGGTTCTTCTATGACACTGCTGTTAAAAACCTTTTAAGAACCTTTATTTTGAAGAGTAACGTTGAAGGGGAGGGGCTGAAAAAGAAAGAAGGGCTGGGTGATGTCATCCAAAAAGTAAAGTTTTTTCTGAGATGGAACTTATTGCATTATTATGAATGATTAGCAATGTTTCTTTTCTTTTAATTATCTTTATTTATCAAGTAGTGTGCCTTTAAAATAGATTTATTTTTGTGTTGATGCTGACTTTAAATTCTACGTCTCAAAATGAATGGAAGAAAACAGTCTCACCCGTTCCTGCCCTGCTGTGTCCCAGATCAGAAATTTGTGAAGTTCATTTCCACACGGGACGGTCTTAGTCAGAAAAGAAGCACTGAAAACAACCAGAGAAAGAGCTACTGCATTTACAGTTCAGTATTCCTATCATAGTATTCCCAACACAGTATTCCCAGCATAAGGCTGACAGCTTACAGAAATCATTTCTCTTTCATTTCTTGTCAGATTTATGAAAGCATACCAGGAATTTCATGTGACACTATTTATCAATCTTTACGACGCAGAACGCATTACGTTACAGAACTATCAGAAACAGTTTTGCAAGAGTTTCTGTTTAAATGCTAAAAGTACATCAGGAAAGCTAATTATATTCTTCACTTGAATGACTAACTGCAGTAAAGACAGAACATGTGCTGATGTAAACAAAACCGAGAGCTGGAAAAACACTGAATCAGCTGCTTAAAATAGAGAAAAGTGCCACTCAACTCTGAAATGGAGGTTTTGACTCATAAAGAAACAGACACGTACTGTTGCACTGAAGCAGAAAGACGCAGGTCACACACTTCTTCACCTTTATTACATGCTGTAATACCAATAACACTTAATAACATCTAATAAACTGATGCACATACCCTATAGTTGGACTGATGTTGTGGTCAAAGTGATCTTGGACGAATCGACACACAATACTTGATTTCCCAACACCCGTATCCTGTAAATATGACGTAAAAGAAAACAAAAACACAACCATTGCAAATATTAAAACTTCCTTATATGTATATTCCTTCATGACTGTCTATATACTTTGACCGGAAGAGAAACTTTCTGTTGACTCATTTATTGATCAATTCAAATAAATAAACATAAAAGTCAAAAGAAAAAAAACATACACAAATGCAAGCTAATGTCTAGAATAACTGGACGCCACCTGTTGAATTAAAAACACTGAAAACGTGAAGAAAACTGTGTCAATAACGCGAGTATGAAGTACACTGCGCAGTACGCAGTGCGCGACTTTTCCAATGAGCACACGGCCAGAACTCAGCCGGCGGTGACGTCATAGCCGCAAACATTCCTAACGAGTGAATTTATGCACAAACATCTTCCACATTTACATCAGTTTCCAACTCATATCTGCTCACAAACACACATATGAAAGAAAACACGCGTTTCGCATCACTGAAAGCGGAACTCTGTAACATTTTCCTACACGTTGATGTCGAGCAGAAAGACACTCACCCCGAGCAGACAAACTTTTAATTCCCTTATTGCCATTGTTGATGCCTTTAACTCCTCGTGTTTATCGACTCTCATCCATCGTGGTTATACTGGTGTGCAAAACATCCCTGAACATCTCTTACCCAAATCTAACGGAAACAGAGTGAAGAAAGTCGACCGAGCTGTCAGTCACGTCACGTGATCACAAACCACGCCCACAAAGAGAGAGAACACTGTCTTAACTCTTCTTTAAGTCACATTAGTCATTATTTTGCATTGCACTCTTATTTTACTTCGTTTAGACAGCTTTGGAAACCAACAGGTTTTAAAACAGTAAAGCACATTAAATATTAAATTGAGATTTTAAACTGTTAATTATTATGTATGCAGTTTAAATAACCTCATATTAACTTAAGGACAACATAAAATATTTGTGCTTTTAAAAATGCATTTGTCATAGTATGTCATAGTATTTTAATACATTTCAGAAAGATAATTAAGTAATTAATATTCTGTACAATATACAGAAAATATTGCTTTGTTGTTAAAACTGTTCATGCCAACTGTTCAGAGTTCAATTGTTGCTTCCTTGGTAAAATTCTCTATGTTGTTCATACCGTTATTTAATTGCAGGATTTTTTATTGTACACAACTTTGAAAATATTAAGAAAATAAAGAGATAAAGAAACCATTTTAATCCCTGGAGTTAATCCCCTTATGCTTTGACAGAGTTTATAATCTGATCATGATATGCGGTAATAAAAGGCATGTTTGATTTCACTCCCTATAGCATCTGAAGGGCCAGTGTTCCGCAGTTTATCTTCAACCCTATCAAAATCTTTATGTCTTGAGTATTATTGGCAGATAAGGTTGGAGCGAAACTCTGCAGGATAGCGAATCTTTAGGATCTGGATTGGACACTCCTGTTACAGACTCTTTACTGGTGATCTGAGCATAATTTGCTGCCTGCTGTGTGCTATAAACTGTTTTGTTCACACAAACCAGATAAAACCTGCAGGTGACGGAAAACTATGTAACAAAATATGTGAAAAATGCAATTATATAAATAAATGCAAACTGAATTGGAAAATTGTGAGCTTCATCACACACAGGTGAAACCTGTTTTTTTGCATTCCAGACAACTGTTCAAACTTCACCAGACTCTCTGTTTAT
This sequence comes from Ambastaia sidthimunki, assembly GCA_036877625.1. NCBI lineage: Eukaryota > Metazoa > Chordata > Actinopteri > Cypriniformes > Botiidae > Ambastaia > Ambastaia sidthimunki. The sequence continues at coordinate 78,302 of JAZGTK010000321.1, forward strand.
TTTTGATGGCAGCAGTCTGTTCACAATGATCAGGAGCTACAAAAAGCTTCGTCTACAACATGAAAAACTATCATTTTAAGAAGTACTTGAGCAAGCTTGTATCTTATTGAGAAGCTCTAGGAGAAAGACAGTCAGGAACACAAAGAGCATTTCTGAAACTGCTCCTCACACCTGCTGGACAGCATGAAAGATCAAAGGAGAAAAACCTCAAGCAACATAAAGATGAGAAAGTGTTTGAAGAATATACATGTTCCCGTACAAGCATTCGACAGGCATCTGAAACATGAAGTGAAACAGAATATTTGTATTTTCAAAAAGGAACTGGTAACAATGTAGTGCAAGTTTCCAAAATTACCACCAACAAACACCAATAACAAACACCATATGTGAAAAACTGTGCCAAACTTTCAGACTGATTGTGTGATCTCATCAAAACATGTCAAGAAATGTGTCACATTTCAAACATCAGAAAGAACAAAAAAGACAGAAATTATGTTAATTAAGAACAAAAAGCTTATTTTATATATGTTATATGGCATTTTATTTCAAAACAATTTATGAATGATTTCTATGATTATAATAATTGTGTCTAGACATTCATTAAAACAAATTCTGAAATAGGCTACATGTTTTAAAACAATTTCTTTTTTTATTTTCAGGGAAGTGAGGGGTGAAATATGACCTGGACATTTCTTAGCGACTTTAGCAGGTTCAGCAAGTCATCTATGCTTATTAAAACATCCCATAATACCCTCAACCTCTAATCAAAAATGATTCTTGTGCTTCGTGATACGTGAAAAGTGTGAAAGACGCAACATAGCGCTAGTGTACGGAAACTAACAAAAACATCACGACGGTAATCAGCTATGTCTTGTTCTATAAGTGCATATCTGCACAGTTTTAGTGCAGTTACATATAGATGTTTACATATATAGACTATTAAATAGTGAAATCTATAATAAATGCTCAAAACTGATTCCGTTGAATATCTTTAGGTAAAAATACAATCTAGATGTATTAAAATTTCCCAGAGCATCTTCAGATAAATTCTTCAGTGCTGTCGCACACGATAACCTATGGCACAGTGATTTCAGACACACAACTTCATTCTGCCCTATCCGTGTTAGATCCAGAACTCACCAGGAAAACCAGCAGCCCACTCAATTCTAACCAGAGCTAAACACCTTGTTTCTGCTGCTTGGCAAAAGACGTTCAGGACCCCTCTGTGTACTTTCTCATGTGATTTAATTATGAGCGAAACTGTATAATTAAAAAGAAGTGACGAATAAAAGATGAAACGTGTTAATAACTAGTTTGGTGCATCTGCATGCTAAGTGAGCTGTCTGAAATGATACAAGACTTAATTTCTTCCTGCTTTGTTGAAATGTTTTTAAGTGTTGGAATGAATCTCGCAAACCTGTCAAGAGAACGTCGGGTAATTTATTTTTACACATGCATAAAGAAAATGATGCTAGTTTCATGCACTTTTATGTATCTATCTTTAAACACTAAACATGAGCCAATCAAACGTGCCAGATTCTCTGCAAATAAAACGTTACGTTTAACATTTTCAAATTTTAGCGACGAGAACATTTTATTTATGTGGATTACATCTTTAAGAATTATATAAAAAGATGCTCATTGTCGTGAAAATATTGTCAACTTGCAAAAGCATGTAGCTGTTTCTAAATATAGGCTTCTTTTCTTCATGCAAAATATTATTGATAATTTTTTGTCTTTTGATTTTGGAGTGATACTGTATGTGTCCTTGACAGGTTTTGTTAAATTCACCCATTTGCAAACAAAAATCCTTAATACTCAATAGAAAACAGTACAAGAGAACAACAGTGTTTAGAGACAGAAACTGATTCATTTAACCTCACAGAATCTGATTGTGATGACGTTAATTTCAGCTTTAACTTCATATACTGATGTAAGTGTGTCAATAAATGCATGAAATTCCAGTTCTATGCAAAAACGACCAGAAATAAGTTCCAGACTTGCCTCCCTCTCAACATTAACGTTTCCAAACACCTCCTCGTCATGTTGTTCTTGTATCCAGGTTTCACCCAGTGTAAAAATCTCACTTCACCTTGTGAAAAGTTGGCAATCTCCAGGTGCTGTCTTTATGCTGACCTTTGACCTCAGATGTGGCTGGGACACAATGAACACACACATAAATGCAATGGAACTGATGAAGGGCTACAGAGAAGGTCAGAAGCTTCACAGGTTGGCCTCCCTCTTGTCTTTGCTGGGCGATGGTTTTATAGCATCTTTTCCAGGCTTCCCATTGGCTGGGGCAGCGGCGGCAGAATCTGCGGCGACAGCGGGAGCACGTTTGATTGGCTCATCTGCTCTGGATCGTTCTTCTGGGCTGGGCTGAGAAGGCGGGACCTGCTCGGCTGTGGGCGGGGCCGTGAGCTCTTGCTGCAGTTTGTGGCTCTGAAGTAGGCGGAGCTGAACACGCAATTCCAGTATGGCCTCTTGTTCCTCGTGGATGGCCTGATTCAGGTGTGTGTTTTTATTCTGGAGGACGAAAGAAGAGAATGATTTTCATACACAGCTTAGGAAGTATAAGAATCTGTGTTACATTGATTTGACTACAGTTATGGGAGACTTGAGACCTTTTTGATGACTTAGCAGAACTTATACATTTAAATATATGGTTAATCCAGATGCTAAAGTAATAACTGCTGATTTATTTTCGCTTCTCTCAGTGTTTAGCATCAGCAGAACAAGCACAAGCAAGAAACTGAAGGTCTCTGCCGCATCACCTCCAGTTCTTCATTCTGTTTCTGCAGGTCTTCTAGAATCATCTGCAGCTCTTCTTCATCTTCACTCTCACTCTCGCTGTCTGATGAGTATTCCTCCGTCTCGCTGCGACCCTGCTGACGGCTGACACCAGAACCAGAAAGACAAACATGACGCTTGCATGAGTTTCAGGGCTGCAGTTGAGATCAAACTTTCTGTCTGTTTAACCCCTGAACCATAACAGATTACTAGACGTTTGTTTTTCTCGTGTGAACGGTCACCTCTGTATGTCAGCGATCTCAGCACGCAGTCGCTCGATCTCTTCTTTCTCTGTGGCGATCTGTCGCCGCAGCACCTGCTCCAGAGCGATCAGCTCCTCCTGCTCTGTTAGGATCTCATTCTCCTGCAGGAGGCCACACAGAAACATCAGACATCTAAGAATGAGAGGCAGGAGCACAATTTGCATACACCACGCCCCCAACAAGCGACGTTCTCACAAATAAAAGGACCTTCTTAAAAAGTTCTTCAGTGTGATGCTATAGAAGAACCATTGTTTCATCAAAGAACCGTTCAGTCAAAGGTTCTTAAAAGAACCATTTCTTTCTTTTATAGTCTAAAGAATCTTTCTTTACTACTAAGATCCTTTGGTGAAACAGAAAAAAAGGTTCTTTTATGGAACCATAGAGCCAGAAATGGTTCTTCTATGTAATCTTGTGGCACCTTTATTTTTTAGGAGTGTAACATTGAAATGAAAAGGAATGCTGCTAACAGATTCTAGTCCTTCTTGACTTCTGTGGACATAGTGTGTACTCCATTAGTGCAGGGCAAGTATGTACTTTTAAATATGTAGTACAACAGGTTACCAAAATGGATCTTAATACCTGTTTGCATTTGTTTCCAAATTTGGATTCAAATTATTACGCACTTTTAGATTTACATGTTTAAAAGCAAGTCATCTGCCTCATATTTCGTCACTTTTTCAAGAACTAATAAAAAAAAAAAGTCTAAAAAGAATCATCACAAACTTCTAAACCACAAGACGTGTTGGGTAACATTACCCAAGATGCACACTTTACATTACCCTAGGCACACTAATCCTAATCTTGCATACTACATATCACGGAGAGTATGCAAATTGGTACGCAGCCTATATGAACATTATGTGATTTGTTTATCTCTCAGATAGCTGTTCCAGTGTTAAATCAGGTCAGTTTAGGGGGGATGTTAACAGCAGTGGGCGAGCAGGTGGTCTCACCTGTGCCAGCAGAAGATTAATAACTTCTTCTTCATTCTCAGACATCTCCTCCTTTGACACGTCCTCTTTAGACAGACTGGCGATCTCCTGCGCAATTTTAGTCTCACACTCCTGCAGATTGAGTGACGTCTACCATCAGTACAGCCAGTGATACAGTGCTACATGTGTCATGCTGTACCATCATTACAGTACAGTATGATAATAATGTGATGTTTTCTTACCGCATTAACATATACATTAACACACAAACCACTTCAATACACACTGCTTGTGATACAGCTGTACAATGTTGGATTATTTTACCATAAAATAACACACAGCTAAAATTATAATACAAGCACATTCTAGGTCTAAGTAAATCCCTAAAATGAAACAAGAAAAAGCTTAAATAATTAATTAATTGACAATTAACATAACTGTCGTATAGAAGTTTGCAATTGTAAACATAATGCTACAATGACTGTTGTAGTAACAACCAACAATATCCATAAAACTCAAAAAAAACAAAATGGTGGCAGTTTCAAAAGTTCAAGGTAGGTTTATAGCTTTTCTAACTGTGACTTTTTTACCCTTATTTTTATGTTGCTTTAATAGCACTGCTATTCTCTAGATAAAACACGCAATTGTGCATTTAAATTCTCATTAAACCCTAGATGTATTGTTGAGGTATGATGTGAGGTGAAGCAGGGGTCAGAGGTCAACAGCTCTTGCCTGTCTCTTGGCCTCGCGGAGTTTGCGTTTCAGAGCGGTGACGATACGCTGCACCTCCCAGAGTCTCTCTTCTTTAGACAGATCCTTCACGCCCGCCTGAAGATCTCTGTGCAGACGGTTCAACAGAAACTCCTGCACAGCAAAATAAAGATCTCACAACTGGCACAGCTGAGATGTCTTAATCGTTTCTCCTAGACTGCAACTAGAGAACAAATGGAGATGTCTGTTTTTTTCAGTTCAAAGGAATCCCCAGTAATGTCACATAGGTACCATCTAGAGTTTCCAAATAGTTCTCAACAACATTAGACAAAGTTTTTCTATAAAAAAAACTTGGGATAAAACCAAACAGACACAAATTAGACATTTGTTTCCATACAATAACCTGTAATATGACTGTGGATAGAGAAGATAATTTAACTTTAAATAATTTGTTGAGTCTCCTGGATTTTGAAGTCACTTGTTTGACAGCAGCTACAGATTCACACACGGAAACTTGTTTTTGTCATTCCGGAACTGCAAACTGTTTATCTTTCCACTCTGTCTCCACTCATAGGGACTGAATTCATCTCTTAATTTTAATATCACACGTACTTCCTCGTCATGAGGACACATTTGCCTTTGGCACAACAACCGAACCATCTTATGTAAAACCTAAACAAATACAGTCATGATAAACACAAAATCAAGATACAGTCAACAGTTTCATTTCTGATGTCATGATCCTGATAATTTGAATAAAGTCTCTGTGTTTAGGTGGTAAGCCAATTACAACACACTGGGCCAGCTAACCAATCAGAGCCCAATGTGTAAATCTGAAGGAGGGGCTTCAAAGAACCAGGAACTCAACAGCCCATTTTTATGAGAATGAAAACGAAGAAAAATGTTTTTTCTGAAAAGCAAAGCATGAACATCTATTGTAGTGCACCACAAACACATCAAAAATTTGAAAAAGGCATCCAAGGACTTCCACGTTGAGTGAAACTCTGGAGAACCAGAGCCACTGACCCACCTGTCTGCGGATCTCCTCTTTGATGCTCTCCTGGGTCTCGGGGAGGGTTGGCATGGTGGCCATGTTGGACCAGCGCAGGGGACGGACAACAGGCTTCAGAATCACATCACCAAAGAGCTCACGAACATGAGTGAAGAACACATACAGCACACGGTTCCCGATCTGACACAGACAGAAGAACAAGACTACGTCATTATGGAGTGTAGAGGGGGTTCTAAAAGGTATAAAGATGGTTTATGGAAATTAAACCCTTAAAAGTTATTTAATCTATGGATTAAAACTCAGGACTTCTATAAAATGGCTCTGTTGGAGGTGTGGCCTAATGGTTAGACCACATTCTATATAAGCTGACGGTTGGCCTTTGTGATGGCCGATATACAGAATCTATCCCATTAACATAGTGAACTCAAGCCTGAATTTGTGCTAACCCATTGTAAAACACACAGCACAGATTTGGAATCAAGAGAAAACATCTGCAGTAGATTATAAGCTCACCTGCACAGTGGGATTGAGCACAATGGAGATGTTTTGGATGTTCATCTTGGTGTCTGTCTCGCGGGCGATGACGTGGTCCATGTGAGTGATGAGCCAGGCCAGGAGGAGTCTGTTCCCGGCTGGCACTTCTCCCAGGAGCCTCTGGAACTCCTGCAGTTTCTCGGCCTCGCTGGGCCGCCCGCAGGCCTCCTCGAAGCGCGGGGCCAGATCTTTCCCCAGCAGGTTGTCGGGAAGTTCTCGCAGGTACTGCTTTAACAGACTGGCCACAGTGTGAGGATCATATTCCTCCAGACACGGACACTCTTCACGGTCATACGCTGCTTTCAACTCATCCACCTTCGACTTCATACCTACAGAGAAACCAGTCAGGAAATGGTAGCAAAGCAAAGTTTTCCATTAGTTTTTCGGAAAAGACTTTAAACACCATCTGGACCAATTATTCCCAAAGTAAAGCACCAATTATGTGGAACAAAAACCAAACCAACATGAATTATGTCACTAGTAGAACACAAGAGATGAAAAAGGGGCTTACCGGAGACACGATAGATGCCTTCACATTTCATGCCGTAGCTCTCGATGTAGTCCACACACTCTCTGAAGATGGCTGGAAGCTGTATTCCATCGTATAGCGCTGTCCTCCTCACCGCTTCCACTAAGGGTGCTCCGAAGATGGGCCGGAACGTTGCTGTGGTCTCCGTGATAACAGGCTCGGGTTCTGTGGTGGGCTTTTTCTTCTTCTTCTTTTCTTTCCACTGCTTCACTACGTCGGCTGCTGTCAGGTCTTTGGACTTCTTGTCTTTGGCCTTCTCCTCCTTAGGCCCTTTCTCCTTCACTTTAAAATCCTTCTCTTTCTTTTTGGAGAAACTGGGCTTCTTGAAGACGTGGATGCCTTTGGAACGTTTCATCTTGGATGGACTCTCAGCCTCATCAGCAGAACTGTCTTCCTGAAACGCAGCGTATCCCTCAGCTGCAGAGAAGAGACAAGGAGAGAAGATGAGAGGAGATGAGAAGAGATGGGGAGAGGAAAGAGAAGAAGAGATGAGGAGAAGAGATGAGAGATGAGATGGCGAGAGGAAAAAGAGATGAGGAGAGAGGAGAAAAGATAGGAGGAGAAATAAGAAAAGAGATGAGAATAGACGAGAGAAGAAGGGAGGAGACAAAGAGGAGAGATTAGAGGAGAAAAGATGAGAGAAGAGATGAGAGTGGAGAAGAGATGAGAAGAAAGATGAGAGAATGAGAAGAGAGAAAAAAGGAGAAGGAAGGGTTAGGAGAAGGAAAGGAAGGATAGAAAAAGAGAATAAGGGGAAAACGGAAAAGAGGGAGAAAAGGATGAGATAAAAGGAAAACAGAAGATAAGAGGAGAGAAAAACAAAGAAGAGAGAAAAGACATTTACATCCTTCTTCTAAGACCTGATGCTATAAAGGAGACATCCAATTAATGGCTGTGCAAAATTCACTGTCCCGTCCTCTTTCTCTCTTTCTCTCTGTGTCTGTGAGCTGATCAAGCTCAAGGTTAGACGCGTTTGAAAAGAGAAGGCAGCGTGAAATGAGAGCGAGAGAAAGACACCGAAACTGCTATAAAGAGGTCAGCGTACGATTTAGAACGATTCCCTGGTGCCAGCTTCTTTTTTTAGTGCTCCATTTCTGCGTCCTGACACCTACATCACCCTCAACAGCTTCTGGGGTCAGACCTGTAATCAGCAACTCACTAACACTGTTCTGACCCCATCAGCCAGTCCTCATGACTGCCTCCACTACAACACTCCCGCCGGGGGACGGGTGGGGTGTGTCTTTATAACATCCATCACTTCCTGCTTGCTCGCAATAGGCTGGTGCAGGTCGGCTAAATATAGCGGTAGGAAAATACAATATTCTCTTTAAAGATGCACATATGCAAAGAAACTGGATCATCTGGCTGCCAGGCTAGAAGATCAGAGCTGGATGATATTTCTGAAAAATTTAATCACAATATGTTGTTTCTGAAATAACATTTAAGGTTTTTTGACTTCAATTAAGACTGTATATGTATTTGTTTATGATTTGTTATTTTTTTTTAGCTGTTTCCGTAGCTCAACAGGCAGAGTTCTGCATTAGCAGCGAAAAGGTTGTGGGTTCGATTCCCAGGAAACACAAGTACTGATCAAATATATTCCTGAATGCGCCACATGCAACTTTGGATAAAAGCATCAGTCAAATGCATAATTATGTAAATAAATGCTGAAATAGTGTCATTATTTTGTTTCTTTGGATGTCATGTGGGTGGGTATTTTGTTACCTAATACAAAGACTTCCAGACTCTTGTAAATGTAAAATAATTCTCCAAATATTTTGGTCTTAAAAATATCATCAAACTGATCAATCAATTCTTTTTAAGTAAAATATCTCTGCTGACCCGCATAACTGATCAGTAATGAGTGAAACTAGGGCACACATGAGTGTTCATCTTACTGCGTTTCTCCTTCTTCTTAAACTTGTTTTTTTTCTTGTTGTGCTCCTTCTCATCATCTGATGCCGCATCGGGGGGCTCATGGTGGTGTCCGTCGTGGGGGGGTGAGGGGTCGCCCGTACGATACAGACCCGGGAACTTAGTGGGGCTGATTTCTTCGGAGCTTGGGGTACGAGCCACTCCCCCAGGGTGCTCGGCCCTCCTCTGCTCCGCAGGGCTGCTAGTGGGTGGCAAGAAACACTCTGTCATCTCTACGCTGCCTTTCTATTGGCCGCTTGCAGCACGCTGCCCTGGGATTGGCTGGGATTGCAGTAAAAGCACGTCACCTCTCCATGTCACTTGAAAAAGGGAAAAAAAGTTATTTCAGATTAAAATATTTAAAACGCATTTTCAGATTGCAACACTCAACATTTTTTCTCCAGATGTTTTGTTGCACAACATTGTTGATTCTAATTCTGCTGACACAAGTCCCTCATGTTGACATGGTGACTTCATGGTGTTGTGGAAACACACATCAGATGAACAGATAACCTTCAAATAAAAGATCAGGACATCTGTAAATTCTGAGGAAGCTTTTATGCTCCTAAAAGATAAATCAGCTAACAAAGGATTCTAACAGCACAAGTACTTCTACTGCCCTCTGGTGGCATTAAATAGATACATTTTACAGCAGGTCAATTCTTGGTCTATTTACAGCATGTGAAAGTCACTTATACATTTTCCATAAAATATTACAATTATACTTTAAGACATAATAACCAGAATACAACACTTAACTTAAGAAATTGGGCATAGTTATAGAATAAAAATAAAATAAATGAACTCCAGAGTTAAGCTATAAATATGTTTTATAAATTAAGTGTGTTGTTAATAATTTAACTGCAGAATTACGAATTGTAACATTCACACCGTTTCATTTATCTTCACTTCACAAGCTTGTTTGAATTAATAACAGTTCAAAACACTACTTAAAAAACTAATATGTAAATCGTTTGGACAATATTTTTGGAATATTAGCCTATAAATTAAGTTTATTTGAACTACATTAAACTGTGGCACCTTTAACATTTAAACCAGCTTATACCAGAATAACAAACACGGATAAACATTATATACAGATACTGTATATTGTCCCCAACTAGTCTATTGAAACATTAAGCAATCGTGCAAATAAATATTAATTATAATGGGTAGGTGACAAATAACATGGACATTAACTAATTAATATTATAAAAACCTGTTTAAGGTTAAAAAATGGTTATTGCAGTTTTGTTATATCACCTTAATAATTCTGCAGTGTGTCAGGTTTTTAAAGGCACAAATATTCACTGTAGCCCATGAATTAATATTAGAAATATTAGACCTAAAAACTAAATGTACAGCAAATACACAATAATTTAAATGTTTAAAGTTATTGTAGATTAATAGCATGTACCACTCACAGACTGCTATAATAACTGACATATAATAACTGATATATCATTATTTTCTGTGGGCCTCTGCCACATTCAAACTAGCTTATTTCTCTTTCAAACATCATATATTGCTTGTTTTTAGCAGAGACACATTTCTAGCAGAGAAAGGCGTGTTGAAATGAACCAACACTAATATTTTTAAGGTATTTTACATATAATAAATATCTTCTGACAGCTGCTGTCTCGTTGAATGAACAAAGACAGACCAGACGAGATTGCGGACCACACAAACACACAACACAACAACCAGAACAACAGCCACCTAACAAAAACAATTTACCAATAAACAAAATCTGCAATAGTATCAACAACAAATAAAACAACTTCATATAATGTAAATAAAGTGCGATTCATAGCCTAGCACGCTAGCGAGCGAAACTCGCATGTTTTGAGGAAATCGCTCCTTTAACTACTGAACAACAAACGCGGTGTAAAATCAATACAAAACCATAAACTGAAATATGTGCTATAATAGCAGAAAACGTGCATAAATATTACAAAAATAATCACTGTATTAACCTGATGGGATGAATGTAACAGCTGTACTTCCTGTTGCTTGTTTACGCAGCGAACGAGGCGTGCGCATGCGCAGCCGCAGCTTTCTGGAATGATGGGACGTGTAGTTTAATATCTCACCACTGATAAGACGTTATTGTTTTGGTCAAATGGGGGGCATTCACTTCTCAGGTTATTAATTGAATACATTAATGTAGATATTGTATTTATGTTGTATTTGTTATGACATAAAAGTAAAAAGCTATTTTTTGTTCCATAGACTTACATTTTTTATATGGTTTTAGTATTTTCTAGGTTCACGTGTGACCAGCAGGTGGAGCTATTTGGCAACAGAAAACAGCGGATTCTTAAGGTTCAAGGTTTCTTTATTGTCAATTCCACCATATGTGTATACACATATACACATACATATTAAAGCTGAGTGAACCACGGATAAATTCGTGACAAATTGGGAAAAACTTTATTCCTTAGGAACAAAAAAGTATAAAACATCCTATTTATTCTTCCTTGGCTGCGTAATTTCGCTATGAAATCTTTGTGATGATTCAGACATTATTGCTTTGTTTATGGTTGTGAGCAGAATTATCTGAGATGCTGGATAAGAGTTTGGACATATTTTACTACATGCCTAATAAAACTGGAACATAACACACAATCATCTGATGAACTCAGCCATGAATCAGTGATAACAAGTCTGTTAATGGGTACAAATTCAATATCTGTTCATTACAAAAAGTGACATCTAAT